>UZAE01012133.1:0-33175 GCA_900617975.1 Rodentolepis nana
TGGGTCAAGTATCTCTTGTAATTTAGTGCATAAATCTCTTGTTCACATTAATAAAAGTTATTGGATTCGAAGGTTTGCGAATTTCGGACTAGTACTTGGCAATTAATTGCAATAACGAAGATATTTAATTATGCTTAAACGGATTGTCATTATAACTGTAATATCTCAACATAGATTTCGAGTTTCTACTTTGACACTTGTTCAAGATATTTTCTGAAAGAAGTCATTTTACTCACTTTAAATTGGTTTTACTACAAAATTGGTTAGGCAGGGTAAATTTATATCAAAGTTATTTTTTATTCAACTTCGATTATTTGAACTTCATCAAATTTTCTTTCAATAATTTAATTGTGCTCTTGAAATAGACTGTTTAAATAATGTCACAAGTTTTGTTATTTCTGCGTTCATAGAACATCATGTGAAGGTTATGACTGGCAACCACCACTAGCTGCTTCCTTTTCTGTTGTCAAAGTTATTAATTCACACTAACAACAACTTGCTCTTTCAAAATAATCAAAATGGCTTTATTATTAGCTTATTTAGCAGCCTATAAATTTCAAGGCTGCATGTCGAAAACTATTGAGAAAGTGTGAAGTAGCCAATGCCAACTCCAATTATGCTCTCGAAAACCAGAAGTATAATATGCTATTTTGTCTAAGCAATACTTACAAAACAGTAAGCTTGTTTGAACGGGTTCAATGAATCACCCATGAATCACTTCATAATTTAGACATTTGAATTAAAAAATGAAATTTGGGTCCGTTTTACGTATTTCAAATTCAATTATACTTATTTAAATTAGTAGTGATATTGTATTTCATATGCTACAGAATGTACTTTGCTTTAGATCTAATTTTTGTTCATCAATTTTGAAATTTAATTGAAAAGTAATGAAATTGAAAAAATGCGAATTTTACATAATTTCACGAGGAATATTTTCAACTTGCGTAGGTTTATCCATCAAAAACAATATACTAAGATAATGACTTCTCATCGTTTATATTTCATATTATTTACGTATAAAGAAAGTTAATGGTGATAACCAAAATGTTTATTAAAATAACCAGAAATATATATCTTTGTTTTTTTATATGTCAATTAAACGTATGTTTTACTAAACGTGTTATAGGGACGTTATGCTAATCCTTTCCTCTTAGAAATGTTGCTCAATTGTCAGCCAAAAATGTTTTAGCCAGTGAGCATTAATTTTTCTCATTTCATCTTTTCTGACTTGCTGTCATTTTGATCATAATGGAATGCCATTTTCACTCTACTTAGGTGTTTCACTATAAAAAGTATTTTCAATTTAGGCTAAATTAAAACTACTCGCAACATTTCAAATTCAGTTGCAGCCGTCGTTTGGTCTTTCATTGGTATAATTATTGCCACAAATGTAACTTTCTCAATTCATAACTTCTGTATTATAATTGCACGAGAATTTAACTATATATTAGTGCCAAATGCTATTTGAACGATTCACATGGTGTAGTTAAATAAGAAACCATGATGCTGCCATTGATTAATATCGCTTTAAATTTTAGCATGAGTCACATTTCCTCATGTGGGTGTATCTGATGAAGTTGACGTAAGCCTATTAATTACTTGCCAACTTCAATCCTCATAATAACAGCCACACAAATCAAATTGCCAATGCTGGAAATGAAGAAAATATGCCAATAAATTGTGGTTTCCACATGACGTGGATGAATAAATGCAAATATGATGAACTGCGTGAAATGCAAACAGGTAGCGGAGCAATTTATGGCTTATTCAAACGGTAAAACATTCATGCCGAGATTACAGAGATGCTAGTAAAGCAAACAAGAAGTATTGAAAAATCGTTACAAGATCTTTAACTAAAACTAATATGAATCTACGTAAGTGCCTTAGTTACATATTGTGTTCTTTTATTTTAAGAGGATAATTTTCAAATTATCTTCTTAAAATATTAAATCATTCAAATTGTTTAAATTATTGAATTATTTTGTTTTGACGTCAGTAATTTAAATCTTGATTTTTATAACTCGTGTCAAATGGAATAAATAATTATTCAAGAAAATGCCTTTAAAATAAGAAGTTGGAATTCTCTACCACCATCGTAACGCATCCCATGTGGTCATTGAAATGAAAATCGCACGCAAACAGCTTCAAGCGAAAACATTCTAAATACTCAATGCTTTGAGTGACAAAACTTTATTAGGTGTTTATTCGGCAGCCGAATAATTCCAAGGCTGCACTCCTGAGACTGAATATTGAAGAGAATAACGTCGACGGCACTAAAGAGATGCTCACAAAGGCCTAACTTGAAGTATAATAGGCTGTTTGAGCTAGTCAATATTTGCAAAGTATTAAGCTTATTTTAATAGTATAATGGACTTTCTCATACCCAAGCATCGCTCCAAAATTTGGTCATTTGAATCAAAAAAGTGGGGAATGGACACATGTTTAATTATTTGATATTCATTAATACTTAAATAAATAAGTAGTGGTAGTGTATTTATGTGCTTTAGAATGCGCTTCGTTGTTGGGTCTGGTTTTGTAGAAAGCATTACAAAATTTAATTCCATATTAATAAAACGAATAAAGTATGAAAATGAACAAATTACGCTTTTTTTAATTATATATGGAAATTTTTAAATTGTGTTTGCTTATCCATGCGGAATTATTTACAAAGTTTATGTTATCGCATCTTTTCTATTTCATACCATTCTATTTAATTATTGAGGATTAGTAAAACTAATAGAGCAAATGATATTTTTTATTGATTTATGCAAAAAACCGTGCATTTTGCATCCTATAACTCATATCTTCACTACTTGCTCAACTAAGAGACATTGATATAAAATATATTTTCAGTGAAGCAGGAAATTTCAAAAATGTAATTTCACGTTTCAAATGTAAATGTGTTATAAGCCTTAACAGTATTTTACACGTCGAGTCATAAAAAAACAGAAAACAAAAATAAATGCTTGATTTATCGGATTAATTACTTTTATATGATATCTCAAGTATTCTTTTTAAATTATATATAATGCATTTAGTGAAATGGCTACTGCATTTTAACATGCATTTAAATTTGAACTGATGAAAAACACTGTTCTAAATCATAATCCTTAACGGTTTATCTTAATAAATAGAGGTTCATAATTGGTATTCGTTATCACTTGACAAATTTCCAAGTCAAATGACATTTGCCTACTGATAAATTTGGTTTTCATTGCTTTTGTTAAATTGCTTGGCTTTAAAGCAGCAGAAAGTATTTAATATTTTGTTATTTATTCATTCTTTACATTTTAATTTCAATACTGCTCCACACTATTGCGGAAGAAAAGCTTTGTACTTTAAAACTGCCTTTCAAGAAAGAAATATTTAGTTATGGAAATATCAAACATTGATTACTTTTCAAATTTGACAACGGTTTTGCTAAAGAAAGTAAGAATCAACAATTTAAATTACCAAAGGTCATATGTTTTACCCTGTCCCAACAATAACATTTGCTTTAATAATATAAATTGAAATATTTATCTTCAATCCAATTAAAAATTCAGCTGTTAATTTTCTTAAATAGAAAACATATGTAAATGTTTAATTTAACGGGTTAATAACTTTTAAACGTTACCTCAAATATATATTTTTAAAATATATTTTATGTGTTTTGCGTAATGACTACTAAATTTTAACATGCATACAAATTTGCAACTATTGAATAACACTCTTCCATTTCATAGTCCTTAACGATTTATCTAAATAAATCTAGGTTCATAACAACATTAATTTCGTGAGATACGCATGTTTATATAAAAACAATTTTTCAAACTGGTTTTCACGTCTGATAATTTATTTGCTAAATCTACATTTTTTAAATTATGAAATTGGATGTAGAGCAGCCGAAACAGTACATTTAAACAATAAATTATACAGCATGCAATTAGTTAAACACTATAAGAAGTATTTTCAATTTAAGCAAAGGTAAAACTATCCGCTACAGTTCAAAATACTTGCAGGCGTCGTTTGAAATTTATTTCAATAATTATTGTCACAAGTGTGGCTTTCTCAGTTAGTATCTTCCACATTATAAGTGTACGAGAATTTAACTACCTATTAGAGCCAAATGCTATTTGAAGTGGAAAGGGTTGTCATTTTGCTGGTGTGTTGTGAACAGTTCATTCCTTATAAGAATGATTCACATGATGTATTTAAATAAGAAACCATGGTGCTGACATTGATTTATATCGCTTCAAATTTTAGCATGAGTCTCATTTCTCCATGTGGGAGTATCTGGGGAAGATGACGTAAACCTATTCATTGCTTGCCGACTTCAATCCTCATAATAACAGCCACACAAATAAAATTTCCAATGCTGGAAATGAAGAAAATATGCCAATAAATTGTGGTTTCCAGATGACGTGGATGAATAAATGCAAATATGGAGAACTGCGTGAAATGCAAACAGGTAACGCAGGAACTTAAGACTTATTCAAATGGTATAACATTCATTAGAGAGACGCAAAAAAATGTAAACAAGAGGTATTGAAAAATATCGCTACAAGATTTTTAACTAAAGCTAAGCATGAATCTACTTATTTTGTTCTTGCTTGAGTAATTTTTAAATTATTCGCACAATTTATTGAATCATTCAAATTGTTTTACTTATCGAATTATTTATTTTGACGTCAATAATTTCAATCTTGATTTTAATGACTCGTGTTAAATGGAATAAATGAGTACTTAAGGAAAAGCTTTTGAAATAATAAGTTGGAATTCTCTGCCACCATTGTAACGCATCTCTTGTGGTCACTGAAATGAAAAACAAACGCAAACAACTTCAAGCAAAACCTCTTTTATTGGATTATTATTTGGTAGCCGATTTAATTCAAGGCTGCACTCCCGAGACTGAATTAATCTTGGTGTCTATAAAGCACCGCTGCCAACAGAAATTTTGCTCCCAAAATCCACACTTGAATTATAATTTGTCAATTGAGGTAGTCAATATTTGCAAAGTAGTAAGCTTATTTCAATAGCTGAATCAATTTTCCAACACCCAGGCATCGCTTCAAAATTTGGCCATTTGAATCAAAAACAGGGCTTTGTGCATATTTTTAGTTATTTGATATTCATTTATACTTAAATGAATAAGTAGTGGTAGTGCATTTTACATATGCTTCAGAATACCCATCGTTGTTGGATCTTCTTTAGTTAGAACACGAAAAAATTTAAAAGCATAACAATAAAACGTAAAATATAATTATTATTTCAAATGGCAGGCTTTATGATATTTATCATTAGCCCCATTGTTGAGTTACGCTTTCCCCATATGTAAGAGGGTATATATAGATGTTCATTAGTTGTCTTCTGGCTTCCCAGTATCTCTGCGTTTTCGATATTATCTTTATAGTTGGACACCAAATCAGGTGAGCCCTCTCAATTTCCTCCTGTTGGTTACATATGAGGCGTGTTGGTTGAATTATTACTCCTTATCTATGAAGGTGCTTTGACGGAAAATTTGTCCGCCACGAGGTCTAAACTCAGCAACGGCTTCAATTCTTTGCCGGTTTGTTATGTCAGTGAGTACCACTGGCTACTGTTTCTCCTATCTCGAGCTTTAAGTTTTTTGCACATTGAATTCTTGAAGCCTCTCCTGATTAAGGCCTTCATTGTGTTTTCAAAGACATTGGCCTGTCTATGCCTTGCAAAATTGTTGTCTCTATTCATTGGTTTAGTTTTTGTTTATACATAATACTATAATCTATATGTGTTTATGCTAGGAAAAATTGCCGAACGATCTTGTGTGTATAGGTCTTAGAGGAAAACACAGTTTTCAAGTTGCTTGTTGAAGTAAATTTTGCATCTTTCATCTTCCATCTGTCAGTTAAAATGTCCGCATTTCCGTCTTTGACATTTTTAGTTTGTTACCTTATCACAATAAAAAACAAAGGGGAAAGATACTTTTTCATTTAGTACTAGTTTAAACAGCAAAGATATTTTAAAGTCAGGATTCAAGACTGCGTGTATGCGATGACGTATCTCCCCAAATGATGATGATGATGACACATGGGTCATGTGAAGATTTGAAACTGACTCCAACTTATTGCTTTCGAGCTGACAAATAATATTGAGTGAAAGTGAGTAACTATTTTCAATTATTATCCGCTGTTGAATATTCTTGCCATCAACTTATATTTAAATAATTTGATCGATTAATTTTTCGTGGAGATGTGAGCTGTTTAAAGAGGCCTGATGAAAAAAGGTCCCTCTTTTTACTTTCCATCTGCTTTACAAAATGCACACATTGTCTCTATGGGCTTACTACAGAATATCGTCATTCATTGGTTGAGTTTTCGATTGAACCAAGTATTATTATCTATAAGTGTTTATGGTAGGTAATTATAAGTTTAACAAAACTGTAAAATGAGGGTCAAAGTGAACAGTAAACGAGTTCGAAGCAGTGTGTAGATGTAACAATTTTGACATTAGGAAGTAATATTTCGCACATGCGATTACAGAAATAATATCATTCTGTTTAATAAAACTTGATGAAAACAGAAGGCAGCATATAATTATCTGTCCTCTAAAGATTTCGTTATAATGACTAAATGCAGATCACGAAATATATTTATTGATTAGATACGGTCTGTGATTTGTATTTTTACACTAAAAGCACATTACCTTTATTATTATTATTTCAAATGACAGGCTTAATGATATTTTTTTATTAGCCCTTAAACGTTAACTTCTGTTTCCCCTAAGGTTGGGTGGTGCATATATAGCAGAAAATCAATGTCAGTTCTCTAACTGTCTTCTTGCTTCCCAGTATCTCTGGCTTTTCATCGTTGTCTTTAGGGCTGGACATCGAATCAGGTGGGTCTTCTCCATTTCCTCCTGTAGGTTACATATGGGGCATGTGGGTTAAGTGTATACTCCAAAACTGTGAAGGTGTTTTGATAGACAATCGTGTGCGTTAAGTAGTCTTAACTTTGCAATGACTTCGATTATAGGCCAGTCGGCTATGTTGAAGAGTTCCACTGTCCACTGCTTCTCCTTTGTTCGAACCAGTCGGCTATGTCGGAGAGTGCCACTGTTTCTCCTTTGTTCGAGCTTTAATTTCGTTGCACATTGAGGTCGGTCTCTCCTATAACGTTGTACCTTGAGGTCTTGAATTCTCTCCTGATTAAGGCTTTTATTGTGTGGAAAAACATCAGCCGGTCCAAGCATTGCAAAACCGTTGTCTCCTTCTAAGCAAACGTGTGAGCAAGCTCGTTGCCTTTAATGAATCCATTGCAGATTCACTGTTCCGTTTTTCTCTCATCATCTGATATAGTTTTCTACATTCGTTTATCTCACCTGTTTTGAGTGGCTCTCAACTTTCAGGGTCTTTACTCTGGAGATCACGAAGGACATTTATTGAATTGAAACAGTTTGAGATTTGTAGCTTTGCACCAAAAACACATCCGCCTTATTATTATTATTTCAAATAGCACAAAAACATATTTATAAACATTTCAAGCAATACAATTATCATTTTTATTAGAAGGTTAAATTGAATGGTCTAAGTGGTGTGTTGATGTTAATGGATTAGAAACGAAATGGCACAAGTAATTAATAAGACGGAATGGGTAAAAGTTTATGTCGAATAAAAACTGGCCTCACATCACATTACGATCTATTCAAGAGTATGGTTTCGACGCAAGGTATACACGAAATAATCCGATTAGATGTTTGAAAATGCCAAATCCGCTTCAAGACATAGGCAGTCTATAAGCCACCCAAGAATAGTCCTAACTTTGATCTTCTGAGCATCTCACACGGAACTGTAGTATAAGGTGACTTCAACGCCTATTCCACCAGATGGGGTGATACTAATACATACAAACCTGGAACGGAACTCGAAGACACGCTTAACAACAACCCTCTAGAACTTGTATACTGAAATCAGGATCCTACTACATATCTGTGCTCCAATGGAACCAGAACAACATCTGACTTACTCCATAAACCTTTAGTCAGTGAACTTCAAACAAGTCTCCTCAACTTCCACCAACATCCTGACCAAATTTGTAACGACATCACGAATATTATGATCAGATGTTCAAATTATTTAGATAGACATTGAAATTTTTTCTTGATTGACAGCATCATTCTATGCAAGATGCGTAGATATCAAAATCACATACAAACACCTTTTAACGACAAAAATTTCTAAGGCTTCACAATGGCTTAGAGTGAAATTACATTATTGGGTGATTAATCAGCAGCCGATTAATTTCAAGGCTGCACTCCTGAGACTGAAATGTACAGCTGTAAACACGGATGCCACCAAAAATTATGCTCCCAAAAGCTAGAATTGAAGTATAATGAGCTATTTGAGCTAGTCAATATTTGCAAAATATTAGGCTTTTTTGAATAGTTTTATCGATTTTTTTAATACCTAAGTATCGCTTCAAAATTTGGCTATTTGAATATAAAATTGTACAATGTGTATTTATAAATCATTTGATATTCATTTATACTTATATAAATAAGTAGCGGTAGTGTATTTTATGTGCTTCAGAATGGCCATCGTTGTTAGATCTGCTTTTGTAAAAACTATAAAGAAATTCCAACTAAATAAAAAGAATTGAACAAATTGCACTTTTGCAGAATTATATGTGGAACAATATCAAATTGTATTTGATTATCTATGCAAGACTATTTACAAAATTAACCTTATCGCATCTTTTCTATTTCATATCATGAAAGGATTACATTCATATTGCAATGTTGTTTACACACATTTAGTCGTTCGCAGTAAATCTGCCTCTGTGTGTAATGATTGACATTTTTTCCACTTTTCTTTAATTCTCCAATTACAACTAAGGCTTTCGTAGCACCAAAGACCCTTCATGATATCAACATTCGGTTTGCCTCGCTGCTAAGACTGAATTGCAGTTCTCTAAACACTGGTGACAATAAAATGTATGCTCCCATAAGCCTGACTTGAAGTATAATATGCTATTTGAGCTAGTCAATATTTGATTATTTTAAGAGAGTAATTCATTTTCCAGTCATCGCTTCAGAATGTGATCATTTGGAAAAAATGTGGGAAATGGGTGTATTTTTTATTTTTGATATTCATTTATACTAAATTAAATAGCTGCACTAACTGAAGTAATCATAACATTTAATTATTTTAATAAGCAACAAAATTAATTTTTGTTAGCAACAACTATTTACTGCTTTAAGCGTCCGAATTTCAAAATTACTATTGAATGTACGCTGTTTCAATTTCTATCAAAATTTTGCAGTTAAATGAGAGTGAATTAATTAATAATTTTGGCAATTTAAGTAACTATTAAATATTATCAATGAACATATAATGAATTGATTGCTGTGATTGTTGTCGCACCAGTTTGCACGAAGTTTAAGTGCACCATTGAGAGCACTTTCTGTCCTCTAATGGGCGTTTTTCTTAGGAGAGGAATACCATAGATCAAGACCATTTGAAAAAATAAGCACTTGATGTCCGTGACTGTCTGTACCAATTCGGTTTGTCATTGATGGAGACGTTGAATAGAGTGCAGCTTGTGACAGCTCCCTGTAAAAGGCTTGTTTGTAAAAGAATGATGGAGCATTTCCATATCTGACTTTACACGATCTTTGTTCCCTGTGGACGGCCTGTTTGTAAAAGATTGGATTTTGATTGAGGTCCGTATCTGACTTTACACGATCTTTGTCCAATGAATGCCTATCTGTCTTTACACGATCTTTGTCCAATGAATGCTTTTACCCAGCTTAGCATGTTATGCTTAAAACCAATCCTTGCCAATTTTAGAATTAGCTTCTTTTTTCCATACTAATTCATATGCTGATTCGAAACCGATGAATACATCCTTAGGGGTATTTCCTGCATCAAGGGCATCTTTAATGTGTTGGGAGAAAGTGGCTACGTGTTGATTAGTTGATCTTTGTGGCCTAAAACCGGCAGTTCACTCCTAAGAATATTGTTGGTCTCAAGGAACCAGGTCCACCTCCTGTTAACCATTCTTTCCATAAGTTTAGTTAGAACGCTTGTGAAGGAGATACGCCTAGTATTGTCAAGATTGATAGGGTCATTGCCATTTTTGTACCGATATTATTTTCCATTGGTTTGGTACGAGACTGGTTTCCCAGATTTTGTCAAAAAGAGTCAGCATAGTTTCCTTGGCCTTTGATCTCATTCTAATTAGAAATTCCGGATGATTACCGTCTTCGCTAGGAGACTTTTTGCACTTGAGCTGTTTTGTCGCAGTGTTAAGTTTGCAAGGCCTCTATGTTTCAGTAGGTACATTTTGTGGTTTGGATGTTATCCGGGAATTTGAAAGTGCTTTGGCTATCACTTTGATAGTTGATATTTGAAATGAAGTTGTCGGAGGAAGTCCGTTTGGCTTATAAGATGGCTTGCCTAAGGACAGCTGACTGCCGTCTCCAGGCTTGTCCGTCTTCCGTTTTTCCAGTCTGATCAGCAGTGTTCCGAAGGGCGTCCCGCTTTCTTTTCAGTTCCTCAAGGTGTTCAGATCAAAGCACTTGATAATGTTTAGTCTTGCCATGGGAATGGTTTTCTTTGCACATCTGAGTGTAATATTTGTGATATAGTCGCAAAATTTGTCAGGATGTTGGTTGAAGTTGAGAAAACTTGTTTGTAGTTCATAGTCTAAAAGGTTTGTGCAGTAGGTCAGGAGTTGTTTTGCTTTCATTGTAGCAGAGATATGTAGCAGAAACCTCATTTCTGCATATAAGCACTTCTTTGATTCCCATTTCAGCTTTGTATGTATTTTTATTGCTCCATCTAATGGAAAAGGCGTTGAAGTCTTCTAATACTACAGTTTTGGATGAGATGCTAAGTAGATTAAAGTTTGGACTATTCTGGGGTGGATTGTAGACTGCCTCTATCTTGTATTGGTTTTGACATTTCCGTATAATCAGATTATTTCGCATATGCTTTACGTTGTCCCCATACTCTTGATTAGATTGTAATATGATTAGAGGCTTTCTTTTACTCCAGTCACAATTCGCTTGCAACATGCGGGTATTTAGGTAAAAGGTATTAGATTAACATTACCATCGTTAATATTTGAATTTGTCACAGAAAAGGTTTGCTTCCATGATTGTGAAGATGTCTTTATCATAGCCATGTAGGATTTTCCGGATTTGGAACATTCGTTTTTGATTTCTCTTAGCATTTCACAAAAGAATCTCTAGAAGTTGTGATCTGCCCTGACGAGGACAATTTCCCTTATTGCATGGTTTCAAAATAATCATGATAAATTGAAGTCTAATGACCAGTGATAGACTTTTTTCCCGTATGAATATAAACTGTCCGGTGTATTCCACAAGCATGTAGGTCCATCGTGCACCCCTGTCAAATATATAACACGTGGGTACAAAAAATGATACATTATGTTGACGAAACTGGCAGCCAAATAAACTAATGACTGCGCTCCAGAAAATATTTACAACAGACAACTTTGTAGAGAAAACGGAATTGAGCCATTAAAACTGAATACGTGAACCTAAATTGGCCATAAAATGTTGTCCATTTTTCATTTGGCAAGAGTCGCACACTGTATAACGGAAGCCTACGCACCAGTGTATGGTCTTGATTATTTTCCATTGAAAATAGTGATGGTAAAATATTTATATAAATCCGTTTGAAAAATTCATTGATTATACTTAAGTAACTAAGTAGCAATTTTGTCAACACATGTTTCGCTTTCATGTTCGGGGTTACCTTATATATTGCTTAAATTAATCTTTTTTAAACGCCACTTTCTTAATTTTAATTGCGTGCGATTTTCCTACACAATGAGAATGTGGGTTTCCTTTAAACTAAACATTTGCATTATTTTGTCAACCCTAATAACTGAACATTATTTTTTAAAACAAATTTAGTGCGCTAATAAATGTAAACAGATAAATAAATAAGCAAACACTCATAATCATCAAAACATCACCTCTTTGATAATTTATCTGCGGAAATTAATCTAAAATGCAAATATTAGGCTAATGAATGGGAGTATTTTAGGTCGTAATAACAAAGCTCACTAAAATTGGCAAATATATAAAATAAGTTTATTGGTCAAAATTGTAGGGTTTCTTAAAATATCCGAATATAAGATATTTTTTATTGATTCATTTGGGATTTTAATGTTTCTTTAGAAATATAAATTTTGCTACTTTTGAATTGAAAGGGATCATGTGAATTTCTACAAAAATATTAAATTATAGTTGGCAAGGAAGATATGATTTTAATTCTGATTGAGAATACTGCTGATTTGTCATTCCAAAATACTTTAGTGCGTAATATGAATCTACGTATGTGCCTTAGTTACTTATTTTGTTCTTGCCTGAGTAATATTTAAATTATTTACTTAAATTATTAAATTTCATTGGAATGATTGAAAAATTTCGTGCGTTAATAAATTCAAAAAGGACTTTTGATCGACATTCATTTCAAAAATTGGTATTTTAGGCCGTTATAACCATGCCCTTTTAAATTGACAAACATAATAAAGACGATTAGTGATGATAATCAAAAGTTTCCTAAAATGACCGAAAATAAGACATTTTTATTGATCACAATTGAGATTATAATGTTTCTTTAAATATATATTTTCTACTTTTTAATTGAAAAGGACCATGTGAAGATCTGGAGAAATATGAATTTAGATTTGGTAAAGAAGATATGTTTTACAATTCTGATTGAGAATGTTGCTGATTTGTCATTGCAAAATACATTAGTGTGTGGATGCACACTAGACTAAATGGAATTATATCGATATTAACATCTACCAGTTTATATTTGCCATAAACTTTTAGCCATACCTTCCTATTAATTACTTGTGCCATTTGTTTCTAATCCAATAACATCAACGCTTCACTTAAACCATTTGATTTAACCTACTAATGACAATGAAATATTTTATTTTTGTTAACATATTTGTGTGTTGAAATATTAATATAAAGATATTGTGTTTTTGGTGCAAAGATACAAGTCTCAAACCGTTTAGTTTCATTAACTGTCCTTCGAGATCTCCCTTTGGTGATTATAATGATTTACATGGAGAACAGATAATAGTATGCGGCCTTCTGTTGATTTCAAATTTTCACATGACCGAAGTATCATCATCATCATCATCAAAGTTAAAGAAACGCCATCGCTTGCACGCACTCTCGATATCTGTCTTTAAAATAACTTTGCACTCTATGACCTATACTTACAAGATCATTGGACGATTTTCAAGCCCTTAAAATAGAAATTGTTTTAATGAAAATCAGTGTTAGCAGTGTTCAGCAGTCAGAAGAAGTTGATATAATTTATTTGCTACCACACAGAATAATGCACGAACGCCTCCATATTAATGGTATACTTTCTAATCTCTAAGGACTTTATGTTATTTTAACACTATCTTGTGAATCATAATATGTTTTTTAAAGTAGCATTAAAGTGAAACCTGTTGGTCAAAAAAATGCCATGTTCACCATTTTAAGTGCAAGGCATTGGCGATGTGTAAAACAGCGTTGAATGATGTTATCAAAATCTTATTTCATCGACCCATTGAAATTGGAAATCGACTTCATGTGCACTGAAATAAGTCGTGGATGGACATACGTGCTACTTAGCTACTTAAGTAGTTTCCATTAATTCACGGAGAGTTACGCGTAAAATAACATTCCTCCACTGCATATAAAACCACATAATTACGGCTATATACTGGTGAGGAAACTTTCATTATTCTAATTTGTCATTAACATAGATGAGATAGGGACGATAATGATTTTCTTTCGAATTTTATGTAATCACGTGAAAGAGCTAGATGCGGTTTATTGCATTCAGACTTTGTCGAAAATTCCATAATAAGATTTTCCGCCACGCAGCCTTAATAATTTGGTTGCCAATATCGACAAGAAAAAAGTGCGTCTAATATCGGCTTGAACATATACATATACATTTTCCGATTTTTAAAAATAGTAAAATTACAATTTGGGGATGGCCGTATTTTTGGACATAGACAAGTACTTAAAGAAGATTCTCTTAAAATTTCAAGTAAATTGGTACCTCAAAATCTGAGAAATCGTGGGAATCAGATTCAAAAAACAGTTTTGAAAAAAAACGCATTTAATATTTCAAGTAAATATTTTTTGCAGTCTAAGTCATAAAATTATATATTTAACTTACATTTATTCAATTTAACGTTCTTACTGCATATATTGGATCTTCCTTGACTTTGAAAAAACTATTTTCGACATCTCTGATTTCTATTCGAGCAGTTCTGGCCTCCTTTGATCCCCTGGATGCTCGTATCTTGGAGAGGTCAATACGGGCGTTTTGATAGGAAATGCATGCGCTTCTGGACCAAGTTTCACTCCCATTATCGTCATTTTCTTCAAAATCGGTATTAATCTGTCATTCAAATACACACGGCAATAAATATTGCAATTTCAATGATCTGAGACTCGGAATGGATATGCTTTTGAGTGAAAGTCCATATCAGCGAGTTTAGAGACTCATTATTTTTTGAGTTTCTGAATCCAAACATGGGATCAATAACTCTTCCGATGATAACCTTTGAATGATTTGTCAACGAATGGACTTGATGGAATGTAGCGTAAACTATTGCGACTCCATTGTAATGCAATTGGGAACCTGAGTCCGCGTTGAGCCTTTCTTGAAAATTCAGTCTCGTTGCTGCATGTAGTATACGAAGTTAACGAAGAAATTTCTGAAAAGACCGTGAAAATCTCCAAAACACAGAAGCCGTAATTGTTATCTATAATTGCTTCTTCATCATTTTCTTTCCTCAATTTTGCTGTTGTTGATCTTGCAAAACCGGTGTTTTCCTATTCCATAGAAAAATTGTCGTAATATATATATATATATAGATATAACGGAACAAAAGGGCTTACTAAGAAATATAGATTCAGGTAGTCGGCGAACCCATTATGTATTTTTTCAATTAGTTGCAGTCCAACCGATTTGGATGTTTGATCAGCAAAATACTTATATCTCCGAAACTAATTGGAATTTTGGTATATGCTCTCGTAGACATATTCTTGAATAGTTAAACTATGAATATATGCAAGAAAAACAGTTAGAAAGTTTTATTCTTAGATCAGAATACTCCCTTAAGTTCTCTAACTTGGAGTGATAAAGAAAGTGGTCTGCATTGGAAACAATTCTCAATATTTTACTAGAATTGCGATATAGTTTTGGGCCGATCATTTGTAAAAAAAAACTTCCTTATAAACAATTATTAAAAAAGTCTGTGTAGCTACTCATTGGTCTTTCTATTTCACGATTTTCGAATTATAAATTTAGTTTCAATACGAAAGTGGTATGTAGATATTTTAAGAATCACTTTGGTTGCCATCATTATATTTCCTTTTATGAATGCTAACTTTAATGAGGAAAAACTAATATTTATTAAGAATAAAATATACACATTCTTTGGCAATCTCAATTGGGATAATCTGGCTGACTAACATTCTAATCCATCACAAGAGTGAAAACACTTTATTTCAATGCCGCACTCCTGAGACTGAATCATGAACACAAAAACACCGAAGCCACTAAAAAGCCTGGCTTGAGGTAAAATAAGCAATTTAAGCTAGTTAATATTTGCAAAATAGTAATCTTATTTTAATAGTCTAATCGATATTTCAATGCCCGAGCATCGCTTCAAAATTTGGCTATTTAAATATAAATAAGGGAGGAATGAGTATTTTTTAATAATTTGATATTTATAAATACTTAAATAAAAATGTAGTGGTGGCGTTTTTCAATTGTATAATTATAAAACGGAAAATAATAGTAATGAACAAATTGCACTTTTGTAAAATCATATGTGTAACATTTTCAAATTGTGTTTGTTTATCCATGCAAAACTATTTACAAAGTGAATGTTATCGCATCATTCCTATTTCATACTATTCTATTTAATCGCTGGCGTTTGGTAAAACAAATAAAACGAGCGATATTTTTATTTACTGCGATACGCATAAAAACCAGGCATGTTGCATCATATAACCCATACTTTCAATACTTGCTCAATTAAGAGGTATTGAGAAGAACATATTTTCATCGATGCAATAATTTTAAAAATGCAACCACGCAATATTTTTACATAATGGCAAAAAAAGATCGCAGCTTAACTTAGTTGATTTAATGTGAGCAAAACAGTTTTTATGTTCAAAATCTGCAAAAATGCGCTGTCACAAGTAGTGGATCTAATGAAAATCAAAGTGAGATGTTCAAAACCTTTCTCACGATTTGAGGTATCATGAAATGGATAGGGCTTTAGATTAAATGAAAGAGCGACTAACAACACTTCAATCGATGATCTTCTTAATGGATCATAGCCAACCAGGTAAAATGATGCCTGCATTTAAGAAAATATTCATGGTCTAACTTTTGGGGCATTTTTGTATTAATTAGGAATTCAAAAATTTGACCTTGAACCACAATACACTAATAGTGTTTGTCAAAGTTCGTATCGCTGTATATGTCCAACTTAGCGCTTTATTGTTAATGATCTCTTAATTAAGAAAAAAGTATATTAGTTGAAATCTTGATGGACGGTAGTCAATAATAAGCGTGTTTTAATAAGATATTCTTAGCTGCCAGGTCAATGATTCGCAAAAATTTCTTCATGCGATGTTCCAGCAGGCTTCCTGATTTCTGAAATGCTACTGAGAATGTCTGCGAAGTTACGATTTACAAAAGAAAATTCGAATTTTTTTGTTGATATTTGTTACTTCGGTCATGTTAAAGTATCAGTACGAATTTTGGAGTTGGAAACTAACATTTTAGCTTGTGTGTTCAAGCGAATTATTATTTTTGGAGAATTGATCGATTTTCCAGCTAGTACGGTTTGATATTCTTTCATCTTATTTGCATTCTTATGGAACTCTTCAAAGCATCCAATACATAACAATATATTGTTGAAGCCATTATACCCGCTTATTTATTTAAAGGTGTCAAGTATGCATTTCATTTAAAGCCCTCGACTGGCAAGTATTAAAATATTTATTTGATTCTCAATTTTTGAAAGAGACTGCAGTTTTCACATTTTCTCTTTTACTCTACCAAATCTGATTAAAACGTGTGTAGCACATTGATACTCTAGTAAAGTATTTACTGACTCAAAAACCTCTATGCCAGTTTTGATATTTCTGCATTCATAGAACATTAATTTATTTATTTCAAAGTTGTCATTAATCCTTTAGCTGACATCGGGCTTCATAGATTGGAGGAACATCAAAGTGCGAAAAATTCTATAGATGGAACAGAAGATTGCTTCACAGATGTTAAGGATACAGATATAAATGAATGCTCAAATTCTGTGCCATAATTAATTTTCATCCTAATTTTTAATTTAATGAAAGAGCACTTACTATGCAAAATCTAATGCAATTTCTCATGTTTAGCTGCATTATATATGCAAGCACCTACAATCCCATATATGATCGTTCAAGTTAAAGGAATATTTAATTTTTGTCTAAATGTGTATTCTTACAACCGCAACAACAACAAAAATATGAGCAATGACACATAAAGATGTATTATAGTGAAATTATTCAAAAACATTATCAGCCACATGAACCAATTCTGATGATTACTAAAATCATATAATCAGAAAGGACAAAATCCTCGGCAAAATTGTGACAATGAAAGCGCTTTCTTGATCTAAAATCAATTTGTATTGAAAGCAACTATTTTCTAATCATTTAGTGAAATTAGTTTGGGAAAGAAAATTATGTAAATAATTGTTGGAATCGACTCTACAAATATTTAAATGAATAAAACTCTAAAGTAGGCAACTAAGCCAATTAAGGATGACAATGATTTAAAGAAATTTGCTAAAGATTTGGGCGATAAAACATTGAAAGTAATTGCACATCGAATGTTACTTGTAATAACCCTAAAAATGCTAAAAGGTGAAAACAATAGGCTGATTTGATTAGCAGTTAAGACAAAATGAATTTATTTTATTTTAGAATTGCATATTTGCATGTGTGATCTAATTAAACATCGATGTACGGCGCTTTTTGCAGAAATTGAACATTGAAATGGTTTGTGAGATCGATACCATCATTCAATACAAGATGCACAGGTATGCAAATCTCATAAAAACACCTTTAAACGACAAAATTTTCAAATCTTCACAATAGCTAAAAGTGAAAGCGCTGCATTGGGTGATTATTGGTGTTGGTGTTGGATGAAATTGAGAGGATTGTGTGAAGTTTCATGATGGCTTATTGGGCACTTCTATTGTTATGCTTTTGCTGCCGATGGCAAAACTACCAATGACTGTTTTGTGGCCAGAACCAGGTCATCAATTATTTTGCTGTGTATACTCGCTGAGGTGGCTTGAAGTCAGAAGAAAGTCAGGAGTTGTTCTGGTTCGTTTGTAGTGCAAATACGTTCCAGGAACCTAATTGCTGTGAATAAGCTCAAGAGGGTTGATGTTAAGCATTTCTTTGATTTTCCTCCCAGCTACGTTTGCATTCTTATAGCCCCATTCGGTTTAAAGTTGAAACTATTTTTGTGTGGATTATAGACTCCGTAAGTCAAGAAGTGGTTTTGACATGTCAAATCGTCTAATCTGATTAATTCACACATATCTTGCGTCTAACCCAAACACTTGATTAGATCGTAATATTATGTAAGGCCATCTTTTACTCCACGCCGGTATAAACGTAGAAGGTAAAGGGTATAACCTGGACAATTGTAGTATTTGATTTGATTATCCATAAGGTTTGCTTCTATGATTGTAACTATGTATATATCATAGTTTTGTATGATTTTCTGGATTTGGATCATTTCGTTCTGTGATATCACTCTAGCATTCCACTGAAGGATCCGTAGAAGTTGTGATTCGTCCTGATGGTTGTGATTTTTATTATTTCTTGCTTTCAAGCTAAACATAATTAATTAAATAAACAAATGACTGCAATCCAGAGAATATATTGACCAGACGATTCACTAGAGAAAATCGAATTAATCCTTTAAAGCTTGTTACTTGAACGTTGATTGGAAATTTCTTTGGTGCGTATTTCATTAAGGGTGATGCGCGTATTGTATAATAGAAGATTCCGCATCAGTGTATAATTTTAATTATTTGTCATTGAAAGCAGTGATGACAAGATATTTATTTAATCCTGTTCGAAAAATCAATAAAATCTACTTAAGTCACTAAGTAGCAATTGTACCCACACATGTTTCACTTTCATATACGGGTTACCTTATTTGTTTATTTCAAATGGCAGGTGTTTTGATAGCTATCATTATCCATTTAGCTGACTTCGGGCTTCACAGAAGGAAGGTTCATCAAAGTAGCAGAAAGTCGAAGGGTGGGGATCAGAAGAGCGATTCACAGATGTAAAGGAGGCAGACAGACACAAAGGTAGAGAAAAAGATAAGATGTGTACTGTGAAAGGGGTCGAATATGGCAAGCAGTCGGGCCATGGTAGTTTGAAGTCAGAAGTTAACTGCCAGTAAAAGACTTTTTTGCCTTATGAGTATACGTTGCCCATGGTGCACCACGTGGAGGTAATTCTATCGCAAACCCCACGGGTTACCTTATATATTACTTAAATTGATCATGTTCAAACGACACTTCTTAATTTTAATTATGTGCAATTTTCCTACATATCGAGAATGTGTCTTTCCTTTAATCCAAATCATTAACAGATGGATAAAATATATACATATATTTAAGGCGCTCAATGGTTAGATCCAAAAAATTTCTTATTTCATTCTGTTTTACTTGATCTCATTTTATCTCAATCAAGTCTCATCGTTGCATTATTTTGTCAACTTTAATAGCAAATCATTATTTTGAAGAAATACATTAAAAATTTTGCAAGTGAATAAATTCAAAAAAGTTAATCTACAATGTACAGAAGCGTCTTGCTTGTAGCGTATGGGGCCTGTGCACGTTCAACCATTAACATCGCTTTCAAGATATTTATTCGGCCAATAATGTTGTATTGCCGTGAGCCACGCATTACAGCCACAGAAGTGACTCCTGAACCACTCGAGAAGGCACAAAACTGGGTATTACGAAACAATACGGGAGGAATAAAATTAACATCCATTGATGTAATGCTCCGGGTTACAGGAAACACCACAATATGTTCCCTTAGCAAAGCGAAGACCTTGATCCTCTATCAGAAGCTACTGCACACTCCCATGGATAAATTAGTCAGCACCTATGAGAATAGATCAAAACATCTGAAGACGCCATTCGGTCTAATACGGAAATCCATAGAATTGAAGAAAGCATTGCAAATCGATAACAAGACAAAACGTCTCCCTCTACCCATGAACCCATTAGTAGATACTTATGTAGCGTGTTGCACCTAATTGCACCACATTAAGAAATCAAACACTCCTCCAGAACAAGTGCGCTCACTGAGTCTTGAGATAATCAATGTCAATTATCTTGCAGATCAATGGCTCCAAGTCTTCATCGATGGTCCATACATAGAAAATCGTGCAAACGTAGGTGCAGGTGACCACACTGAACTCTCTTTTCTAGCTTTATATGTATTTTTATAGCCCCATTGGGGGGAATAAGCGTTGAAGTCTCCTGATAATACAGTTTCGTGTGGGTTCCTGTAAAGATCAAAGTTAGGTCTATTCTGGGGTGGCTTATAGACTGCCTATGTCTTGAAGCGGATTTGGCATTTCCAAACATCTAATCGGATTATTTCGTGTATGCCTTGCGTCGAAACCATACTCTTGAATAGATCGTAATGTGATGTGATGCTTTCATTTACTCTAATCAGAATTACACTTTCAACTAGCCGGTATTTTGGTAGAAGGTATGAGGTGTAACCCGGCAATGGGAAATGTTTGAGTTTGTCTATATCATAGGTATATAAGATTTTCTGGATTAGGATCTTCATGTCCTCTCATTTTCCTATAGCATTCCACTGAAGGATCTGCAGAAGTTGTTATTCGCCCTGACGTGGGCGATTTCTCTTATTCCTTGGTTTCAAGTTAATTATAATAGTAATTGAATTGCTGAATGAATATAAGCTGTCCTGTTTTTTCCACTAGGATGTAGGTCTATCGTGCACCTATCGTAAGTGCAACGAACGCAAAACTATGTTGTCGTAATTAGCAGCCAAATGACTGCACTCAAGAGAAAAAAAGGTGTAAACGAATTTCTGGACAAAACCGCAACTGTATCCTTAAATATACGTGTAAATATCAGCCGTCTGTTTATGATTTAGTTTATAGAAAAGCCGCATTCTCAATGTGTAGGAAATTTGCACGCATTTAAAATTAAGAAAGTGTCGTTTAAACAAGTTTTACATAAATAACGTATAAGGTAACCCCGTACATGACAGCGAAAGATATGTGGGAAAATTGCTACTTAGTTACTTAAGTAGATTTCATTAATTTTCCAAATAGTTTTGCATAAATATCTTGTCATCACTGCTTTTAATGGCAAATAATTAAGACTATGCACTAGTGAGGAGCCTTCTGTGATACAGTGTACGCATCTTCCTAAATGAAATATGAACAAAAATTAATTTCCAATCGAGGTTCAAGTAAACGGTTTTAATGGCTAAATGCGGTTTTCTCTAGGAAAACGAATTAACGAAAATATATTTTCTGGAGTGCAGTCATTAATTTATTTGGCTGCCAATTACGACAACATAGTTGTGTTTAACTTGCACTTACGTGCTATATTTTTGACTGGGGTGCACGATAAACCTACATCCTCGTGGTATACATTTGATAGCTTGTATTCATAAGGCAAAAAATCTCTTACCGGGTATTTGACTTCAATTTATTATGATGAGCTTGAAGCAATCAACACGAGAAATAGTCCTCGTCAGGGCGAATCACAACCTCTTGAGATCCGTAAGTGGAATGCTGGAGGGATATCAGGGCACATGAAGATCCAAATCCGGAAAATTCTGTATACCTATGATATGAACATATTCACAATCATGGAAGCAAAACTTTGGATCACAAGCTCAAATACTTCCGATTTGCAGGTTACACATTATACCTTCTACCTAAATACCGGCAAGTTGCAAGTCTGCTTTAGTAGGCTCGAGACATGCTCTCAATGTTAAATGTTGATTTTCACCACTAAGAAATGCACTCCGTTCAATGCCAATACTCAATTATCAAAATGAATGTCAGTGTAAGCGTAAAATAGTATTGGAGATAATCTGAAACGCGCATTGCACAAGAGGCCAGCAAAACGCGTTCAGTTTAAAGCCATATCAGCAGTTTCTATTTGAGCTCTAGACGAAGACGAGAGAAGGAGTGTTAAAGCAAAAAAACCTGTAATCAAACGGGGAATAAGTCTAGATAGAAATAGTTGAATTAAGAAAAGATGGTTGACTTATTGGCCCAAAATATGTTACGTGTCGCTTTCTGTATTGTTACTTATGCCTATGAATGAGCGTAAAGAAGAGTAAAGGTCGATAAGTCTGATTATGAGATATGAATTGGTATCAACACCCAAACCATTAGCTGCATTCCATCAAATATGGAGTGATGTCAAATATAACCATATCATAGGTATACAGAATTTTCCGGATTTGGATCTTCATGTGCCCTGATATCCCTCCAGCATTCCACTTACGGATCTCAAGAGGTTGTGATTCGCCCTGACGAGGACTATTTCTCGTGTTGATTGCTTCAAGCTCATCATAATAAATTGAAGTCAAATACCCGGTAAGAGATTTTTTGCCTTATGAATACAAGCTATCAAATGTATACCACGAGGATGTAGGTTTATCGTGCACCCCAGTCAAAAATATAGCACGTAAGTGCAAGTTAAACACAACTATGTTGTCGTAATTGGCAGCCAAATAAATTAATGACTGCACTCCAGAAAATATATTTTCGTTAATTCGTTTTCCTAGAGAAAACCGCATTTAGCCATTAAAACCGTTTACTTGAACCTCGATTGGAAATTAATTTTTGTTCATATTTCATTTAGGAAGATGCGTACACTGTATCACAGAAGGCTCCTCACTAGTGCATAGTCTTAATTATTTGCCATTGAAAGCAGGGATGGCAAGATATTTATGCAAAACTATTTGGAAAATTAATGAAATCTACTTAAGTAACTAAGTAGCAATCTTGCCAACACATTTTTCGTTTTCATGTATGGGATTACCTTTTATATTATTTAAATTGATCTTGTTTAAACGACATTTTCTTAATTTGTATTATGTTTCATTTCACTACACACAGCGAATGTGGCTTTCCTTTAAACTAAATCATAAACAGACGGAGGATATTTATACAAGTATTTAAGGAAAGCAGTTGTTTTGTTTTGTTGTGTCTTTTTGCATTGTTTTGTCAACTTTAATGGCTAAAAATTACTTTTGAATAAAAGAAAGCGTTGCAATGCTTTAAAAGTTTTGCTAGTAAATAAATTCAGAAAGAGCATCTCTTTTAAGATACAGTGCTAATTCATAAGCGGTATTTTAGGTCGTTATAATAATGGACCTTCAACTTGGCAAACATATAAAAGACGATTAGTAGTGAAAATCGAAAGTAAATTAAAATGACCGAAAATAAGATATTTTTATATATCTCACTTGGAATTATTATGTTTCTTTAAATATACATTTTGCTACATTGTAATTGAAAAAGACTATGTGAAGATCTGGAAAAATATGAATTTAGATTTGGTAGGGAAGATATGTTTTACAGTTCTGATTGAGAATGTTGTTGAATTGTCATTCCAAAATGCTTTAGTGTGTGGATACACTCCAGACTAAGTAGAATTACACTGATATTAGCTTCAACCAGTTTTCTATTTGCCGTTAACTCTTAATCATTTCATCTTATTATTTACTTGTGCCATTTCGTTTCTAATTCAAAAACATCATAACTCCAATTTGGCCATTCAATTTAACCTTCTAATGAAAATAAAAAAATGATTTCATAAAAGGTTTATGAACATATTTTTGTGCTGAAAAATCATTATAAAGCTTATGTGATTTTGGTGCAAAGATACAAATCTCAAACCGTATCTATTCAATAAATGTCCTTTGTAATCAGCATTTCGTGATTATAACAAATTTTCTAGAGTACAGATAAGTATATCTGCCTTTTGTTTTCATCCAGTTTATTAAAAATATGATAATTTTCTAAAATTGTATGTGTAAAATATTACTTCCTGAACTCAAAATGTGAATATCTACACATTGTTTTGCACTCGTTTCCTGTTCACTTTGACCCTCATTTCATAATTTCGTTAAACTTGTAATTTCCTAACATAAACACATATCAATGATATTATTTGTTTAATCGAAAACACAACCAATGAATAACGATGTTATGTAACACCATGCAGACAATGTGTGCATTTTTTAAAGCAGATGGAAAGTGGAGGTGAGAGCCAATTCTTCACAAAGCATCTTTAAAACAGAGCAATTCTCCACGGTTTATGTTCGAAAAATATATCTATCAAATTATTTATATATGACGTGATGACAAGAATATTCAGCAGAGGATAATAATCAAAAATAGTTACTCACCTTTACTCAATAATATTTTTCAGCTCGAAATCAATAAGTTGAAGATAATTTCAAATTTTCACATGACCCAAGCATCATCATCATAATATTTGGGCAAGCGCCATCGCAAGCACGGACTCTCCAAATCTTACTTTAAAATATCTATGGACTTTAAACTATTAATAGACCCAAAATATTTATAATATAATAATATAATATATAATGCAAAATATAATATGAGCAGTTGAAACAAACTAAGTGGCTAGGAAGTAAGTTCGTCCGTGCTTGGTTTATTGTACTGCACGTCCATTCGATTCGTAATAGATATTTGAAGTAAATTATCTCTCAATCTTGTGTAAAATTATGAGTACAAAATATTCAACTACACTGCAAATTCTATGAAATATTATGATCGTCCATATTTGCAGAAGAAACCATCAATCGTCATTCGATAAAGATATTCGAACGCAAATGAACATGCTTATTTCATGAATCTTTTTTATGACAAGTGGCTTAGAGACTTTATGGAATTATCATTCAAATATTTTATGAAATCTACATCACTGCTCAACGAAAACGTGTGGATTTTTTTATCATATGATTGCATTAAGTATAACTAGCGAATTGCATTTTCAAAATGATGATTCAAAGTGTAAAGGCTGCTTGGGATTATAAAAAAAATTGAATTTAACCTGTTAGCTTGCATATTGACAGTTCATGCTTCGCTGAAATATATATGTTATTTCAAGGTCTCTTAATTGAGCAAGTATCGAGTGTATGTGTGATGTGATGCAAAATGCGCGGTTTTTTTTGTATATGTCATTAAATAAAACATCATTTGCTCTATTAGTTTTACCAAACTTCAATAGTTAAATATAATAATATGAAACAGAAATGATGCGATAACGTTAACTTTGTAAATAGTCATGCGTGGATAAGCCAACACTATTTGAAAATGTTCCACATATAATTATGCAAAAGTGCAATTTTTTCATTTGCATATTTTTTTAATTATTATACAATTAAATTTCTTTATTGTTTTTACAAAAACAGATCCAACAACGAAGGGCATTCTGAAGCATATAATACACTAACACTACTTATTTATATAAGCATAAATGAATATCAAATAATTTATAAATACCCATTGCCCAATTTTGTGATTCAAATGGCCACATTTTGAAGCGATGCTTGGGCATTGAAAAATCAATTATACTTTTAAAAAAAGAATTACTCTTTTATAATATTTACTAGCACAAATAGCATATTAGATTTCAAGTCAGGCTTTTTGGAGCATAATTTTATTGGCATCGGTGTTTACAACTGTACAATTCAGTCTCAGGAGCGCAGCCTTGAAATTAATCGGCTGCTGAATAATCACCCAACAAAGTGTTTTCACTCTAAGCTATTATGAAGATTAAAGCATATTTTGTCGTTTAAAGGTGTTTGCATGTGATTTCATATCTACGCATCTTGCATTGAATGAATAAAAGCATTCATTAAACAATGATCATGTAAAGTCAGATAAGGAAATGCTCCCTCAAAATCCAATGTTTTACAAACAAGCCTTCCACAGGGAGCTGTCATATGCTTCACCCTTTTCAATGTCTCTTTCAATAACGTAGCCGAATTATTACAGACAGTCACGAACGTCATGTGCTTACTTTGTGGAGTTAATCTTGTTCTATGGTATTCCGCTTCTAAGAAAAACATTCAAGTGAGAACAAAAATTCCATAAATTATGCTGTAAAGCTATAAGCAAACCGGTGCGACAACAATGAAATGGTTATCGGTATCGCAAAAAACTTCATATCAAACATTCTTTTTGGCCCGCCACAATATAAAACCGCTTCTAGGGTTCAAGGATAGAACCCTAGGAATAACAAGCGAGTTGAATTATCTCTTAATGACGTTTGACCCAAAGCTAACATGAAGAAGTCACATTGCTAAAGCAACAGAACGAATCAGCAATAAACTGAATGTACTGAAGCGTCATGCTGGTATCGTACGGGGCTGCGCACGCTCATCCATTAGCATCACTTTCAAGATATTTATTCAGCCAATAATGTTGTTAAAGTTTAAGTGCTAATGATAAATATCATAAAGCATGACATTTGAAATAAATAAATTTTTGCCTTATTTTCCGGCACGTGGCCTTAAGACAATTGGATGCCAATATCGTCCAGAAAATAACATCGCCAAATATCGGTTTTAATGTTTGCATATGAGGTATTTTTCTAAAAATATAACAGATATTCATCAAGTTGCTTTCAACGAGTCATTTTTGTAGAATTATAAGCAATGAACGATATAATCTACTAATGTTACATGAAGTCCCATTTCTGTTAGCAAGACAAAGAATTTGCGTTGGGATTCATTTTTAACTCACTTTCATACGAGCATTTAACTGCAATATCTGAAGTAATCAAAATATGAATTCATATTAATTAGCAAAAAGTTTAATTTTCGTTGTCAACAACCATTTACTGCTTTAGTTGTCTGAATTCCACGTATCATAAATGGAAATACGCTCTTCCAATTTCTTTCAAAAGGTTGCAGTCAAAGGAGACCGAATTACTTGATCTAAATATGTATATGCTCAAGCCGATAATAGACGCTACTTCTATATTTTCGATATTAGTAGCCACATGTATTAAGGCTGCGTGCCGGAAAATTTTACAAAAAACGATATGCCCAACGATGCTTGAATCCGAAAAACCGCATTAAGCTCTTTTCAGTGTTAACTTGAACTTCGGAAGGAAATCATTATCGTTCATTCTCATTAATATTAATGACGAATAGGATTAATGGATGTTTCATCACCCGTATAAAGCCGTAATTTATGCAATTACAAGCAGTGAAGAAATGTTTTCTTACGTGTGAATCTCCGTGAATTATTGGAAACTACTTTAGTGGCTAAGTAGCACATTTGTCCATCCACAACTTATTTCAGTGCATCTAAAGTCAAATTCCAATATGACATAGGTTGATGAAATAAGTTTCGATAAAATCCATCAACGCTTATTCGTACACATCAACAAAGCCTTGAATTTGGTTTGGCGAACATGGCATTTTATGACCAACACGTTTCTCTTTATTGCTATTTAATAAAATATATAATGGTTTAAAAGATAATGTTAAAATAATATTAAAGCCTTAGAGAGTAGAATATATATTATGAATATGGAGGGGTTCGCGTATTATTCTGCGTGGTATCAAGTTAATTGTATCAACTACTTTCGGCTGCTGAACACTGCTAACACTGATTTTCATTTATACAATTTATATTTAAGTGCTTGAAAATTGTCGAATGATATTGTGAGTATAGTCCATAGAGAGAAAGACAGTAAAGTAAAGTTTACTTCTTACCCTTTCCATCTGTCAGTTAAAATGCACGCATCACCCCATTTACCTTTTGTTAGTTTTGACGACTGCAGTCATTTATCGGCTGACTTGTCAATTGAAAGAAATAATATTGTTGGCATATGAATATGGTTCGAAATTTTAAATTAAAATTATTTGGAAAAGTAGAGTCAGAGTGCATGGAAATTCATTATCGGAAGAGAACTGGAACTCTTATATTAGCACTTCATGGATTTTGAACTTCTTCATCATTCACCAGATTTCCACTAATTTAAATACAAACACTTTCAAAGTTATCAGAGTCAATTATCGGCCCCCTTACTTGTGTTTCAAATCTATCCTTGATTAACTGGCACACACAAACTATTGAAGCAGAAGAATTAGAAAGGAAACAAAGCTGCAACATGGGAAAATCGAGTAAATTACAATTCTAAATCTCTTTTTAAATTCTTCTCAAATAACTACAACGCGTGAGTGATCTCTGCAGACCGTGTCGAAAAGATTGGGAAATATCACATGCTAAAAGAACGGCGAACATTACATTTTGGGTCTAGTAATAGTTAAAAGGGGAAGGATATTTTAAAGTCAGATTTCGAGGGTGCGTTTAAGCGATGACGTTTCTCCAAATATGATGAGGATGATAATGATGATGATGTGCAATTTTCCTATATATCTAGAATGTGTCTTTTCTTTAATTCAAATCATAAACAGGTGGATAAAATATATACATATATTTAAGGCGAAAAAAATTAAAAATTAAAAAAATTTTGCAAGTGAATAAATTCAAAAAAGATAATCTACAATGTACATAAGCGTTATGCGGGTATCGTACGGGTCTACGCACGCTCAACAATTAATATCAATTTCAAGATATTTATTCAGCCAATAATGTTGTATTGCTGTGAGCCACTCTTTACAGCCACGGAGGCGACTCTCAAACCACTCGAGAAGGCACAAAACTACTTATCACGAAACATTACGGGAGGAATAAAATCGACATTCATTGATGTAATGCTCCTGGTTACAGGAAACACCACAATATGTTTCCTTATCAAAGTGAAGTTGTTATTTGCCCTGACGTGGGCGATTTCTCTTTTTGCTTGGTTTCAAGCTAATCATAATAAATTGAAGTCAAATACCTAGTAATGGACTTTATTGCTTCTATGATTGTGAATATGTCCATATCATTTATTTATATCAAATGGCAGGTGTCTTGATGGTTATCATTAGCCCTTTAGTTGACTTCAGGCTTCACAGAGGGAAGTAACATCAAATTGAAAAATTCGATACGGGGGGGGGAGCAGAAGAGTATTTCAAAGATGTAAGAGACAGACACAAAGGTAGAACAAAGGTGAGGTGAGTACTGTGGAAATAGTCAAATATGGCATAGAGTGAGGTGATGGTAGTTTGAAGTCAGAGGTCAACTGCCGAATAATGGACTTTTTTGCCGTATGAATATACGTTGTCCAGGGTGCACCACGTGGAGGTAAGTCTATCGCGCACACCATGTCCATATCATAGGTATGCAGAATTTTCTGGAGTTGAATCTCTTTTCCTGAGATATCTATCCAGCATTCGACTGAGGAATCTAGAGAAGTTGTGATTCGCCTTGACAAGGGCTATTTCTCTTATTGCTTGGTTTCAAGCTTATCATTATAAATTGAATTCAAATACCCGGTAATAGATTTTTAGCCGTATGAATATTAGCTGACCGGTGTATACCAAGAGGTTGTAGGTCGTTCGTCCACTCCTGTCAAAAATATAACACGTAAGTTCAAAATGTGCCAAATTATGTTATCGTAATTGGCAGCCAAATAAATATATGACTGCATTCCAGAGAATAAATCCATTATCTCACTTTCTAGAGAAAACCGCATTTAGCCATTAAAACCGATAACTTGAACCTCAATTGGAAATTATTTCATTTAAGACGATGCGTACACTGCATAACGAAAGGCTGAGCACCATTGTTTAGTCTTAATTATTTTCCAATGAAACCAGTGATGGCAAGATGTTTTTGTAAAACTGTTTGTAAAATTAATCCATTCTAATTAAGTAACTAAGTAACAATTTTGCCCACATATGTTTCGCTTTCATGTACGGGGTTACCTTATATACTATTTAAATTATGCCTGTTTAAGCAACACTTTCTTAATTTTAATTATGTGCTATTTCACTACGATTCGTGAATGTGGCTTTTCATTAAACTAAATAATAAACAGACAGCGGATAATTATACCTATATTTAAGGCGAGCAGTAGTTAAGGCAAAATGATTTCCTAATTTCATTCTGTTCTACTTGATTTCATTTTATCGCGATCAATCCTCACCACGGGTTTATTTTGTCAACCCTGATAATAAAATATTACTTTTGAAGAAATAGAAGCATTGCAATGATTGAAAAATTTCGTGCGTTAATAAATTCAAAAAAAACACCTCATTTAAAATACCGTGCTAATTTATATGCGAAATAAATCTAAATCTAAAATGTTTTAGTACTTTTGATCAATAGTCATTTCAAACATTGGTATTTTAGGTCGTTGTAAAAATACGCATTCAACTTGGTAAGCATATGAAAGACGATAAGTGGTGAAAATCGAAAGTAAATTAAAATTACCGAAAATAAGATATTGATGACAAGAATATTCAGCAGCTGCTAATAATAATTGACAATAGTAACTCACTTTCGCTCAGTTATGTTTATCAGTGCCAAAGCAAAATGTTGGAGTTAATTTCAAATCTTCACTTGATACATATACCATCATTATAATCATCATCATCATTTTTGGAGAAACGTCATCGCTTACACGCACTCTCGAAATCTGACTTTAAAATATCTTTTCACTTTAAACTATTACTGGACGCAAAATGCTTCGTTCTATTCTATTCTATTCTGATAAAGGTATTCATTTTGTATAAAAACATCGGCAATTGAAAGAAGTGATTTATAGACGAAACCAACCATTCTTATATCTACATATCAAAAATTAATCAGGATTGATGGGTGAAATAACAACGAAGGCGGTTCATGCTGCAGTGCTAAACAGATAAAGGAGTGTTTCGGATTAATGCCATTAAATGCTAGTTTAGAATGCATTTTCGTAACGCATCTAAAGCTAATATCCATATTAGAGTATAAATTGTTCTTTTCAAAAAGTCATATATGGTCATATGGCAAAATTAAATTTTTTTGAATCTCACTTCAGGCATGACATTACAAAAACCAAACATAATTCTGTAAAATATACACCAAGATCTGAAGGCGTTGATTTGATACTAATCTGTTTCCATGAAATCTGTATTACATGATCTAAATTCCATGAAATATTAGATCACACTGAATCACAAATATAAACAATATATTACGGTTTGCCAAAAAATATTTTGATTTGTTGATAAAATATCTAAGCATAGTAAAATTAAATGCATCACATTATTGAAACGGGCCTGTTCTCGACCGATGCGACCAGCAGAAATTCAACTTGGAGTTCGATTGAAGGCTAATTCTATCTTTGGTTATAAATTCTTATTTCATACGATATTACTTAGAATTAATGTAGGTCAGCACATGGTTTAGTCGACTCCTCGTAATGAGTATTCTGGCTAGTTTTGAAAATTTACTGCATTGGAAGAAGCCCAATTCATGTGCTCTGCAGTACTCCATATAATGACATGTCATCTCTTTTATACTTCAATATTTTCAATTTCGACGTTACCATAATCTCAAGTAAATTGGCGGCAAAAGTAGATGCCAACTTTGGAAGAAATATTGCATGCATAATTTTTGAAAAATATATGGAACTGGTAAATTCAAGCAGGCTTTTTTATTTGGTCGAGTCGAAACACAATTCAATTAAATACCGTTCTCTTCAGCTGTCCCATGGCCATGGTCATTAAATTTGGAAAATGAATACGTAATTGCTAGTATAAAATAAACTCGCGTTTGTTCCCATGAAGTAATTTTGATCTCCCCAACTACACATTGTTGATGTCTGTACAATACTTTGCAGTAGCATCATCAATTAGAATGGAACGAAAATTGGAAGCAGCACAGACTCTGAACATTTTATATGTAACGATATTTCCACAGCAAACACAGTCAACATATTCAATGAGACCAAATCATATCACCCGGAATTCAAAATAACTCCGGCGAGGGGCATATGAAAACAGCATGTCAATTCACAAACCTGACAGTGTGAGACATGTTGTTGGAGACACGCCTTCTCCAATGTGTACTGAGCAAATATTTTTCAATTATACATTAGCTAACTCTATTTCCATCTTTTTCCAATCAAACCACAGATTATAAAAACCACAGTGTATACTTGAAATTAATTCATATGAAAGTAAGTTGATCTTAGATGAGAAATACTGTTTTTATTTAATTTGAAACAAATTGGCAAATATTGTAATGAAAATGTGCTGTAAAGACATGATAATTCCATAATTAGAAAATTTCATGTATGCGACAATTTCGAATACTCGGTACCTTCGATCGTAGGAATGCAACATGGCAACGCGTTTTCTTGGCAGTTGTAATAAGAAACAAAATATAAGGCATTTAGGAGATTAAATAACGCTATTTAGAGGTCTTATTGACCCAATTTCAGAAAATTGATACTTCATCAAGATCAAAGATTGTAGATAAATATTTTCGACGTGTAAAAGGCGGCTTGGGATTCTAAAAAATTACATTTAACAAAGTAACATGCATTTTGAAAGTTCATGCATCGCTGAAAATACATGTTATTTCAATGGCTCTTAATTGATCAAGTAGTGAATGTATGTGTTATATGATGCAAATGCCTTGTCTTTTTGCATAAATCAATGTATAAAAATAATTTGCTTAATCAGTTTTACCCACGTCAACAAACAAATTGAATGATATGATATAGAAATGATGCGATAACATTAGCTTTGTAAATAGCCTTGCATGGATAAGCAGACACAATTTGAAAATATACCACATATTATCATAAAAAAGTGCGATTTGTTAATTTCCATATTTTTTATTTTATTATTATACAAATAAATTTATCTATCGTTTTAATAAAAACAGATCCAACAACGAAATGTATTCTGAAGCACATGAAATACACTGCTACAACTTATTTATTTAAGTATTAATGAATATCAAATAATTAAAATATACCCATTCAGCACTTTTTTGATTAAAATGTATAAATATTGAATCGATGCTTGGGTAATGAAAAAACAATTATGCTATTAAAATTTGCTCAATATTTTGCAAATTATTAACTAGCTCAAATAGCATATTATACTTTAAGTC
>UZAE01012133.1:43933-59519 GCA_900617975.1 Rodentolepis nana
TCTGTCAACAAAAGCGGCAATGACATATTTGCCAACCCAATAACTGAATAGCTAGCTAGCATGTTCGTCCGTTCACCCGATTCGCATTGAATATTCGATGTAAATTACTCCTTAATCTTGTGTGAACTAATAAGTTCAAAATATTTCTCTACCATGCAAATTAAATGTAATATTAAAATCGTCTATATTCCCATAAGAAATCGTCAATCGCCATTCGATTAAGATATATATGCGAACCACTTTTGTAAGATTATGGATCTATTAGAAAATATGTTATTTCAACAACTCTTAATTGAACAAGTAGTGAAGGTATGTGTTATATGATGAAAATGTCTTGTCTTTTCCATAAATCAAAGCATAACTATAATATGTTTTATAAAATATACCCACGTCCACAAACAAATTTAATAATATGAAAAAGAAATTTGTAAATAAACTTGCATAGATAAGCAGACACAATTTGAAAATGTTACACATATGATTATACAAAAGTGCAATTTGTCCATGTCTTTATTTTTTGTTTTTTTATTATACAATTAAATATCTTTATCATTTTAACAAATGTAATTCGAACAACAAATGCATTCGGAAGCACATGAAATACACTGCCACTACTTATATATTTAAGTATAAATAAATACCAAATGATTAAAAAATACCCATTGCCCACTTTTTTGATTCAATTGGACAAATTTTGAGGCGATAATTGAGAATTGAAAAATCGATTATTCTATTAAAGTAAGCTTAATATTTTGCAAATATTAACTAGCTCAAGTTGCATATTATGCTTCAAGTCAGGCTTTTGGGAGCATAATATTTAGTGGCATCGATGGTTTGAATAATGATGACTCAGTCTCACGAGTGCAGCCTTGAAATTGGTCGGCTGCCGGATAAGCACCCAATAAAGTGTTTTTTTTTGAACGCATTGTGTATCTTTAGGTATTTTGTCGTTTTGAAAGAGGTTTGCTAGAGATTCCCATATCTAAGCAATTGAATTGAATGATGTTGTTGATCCAACAAAACATTTCAATCGCTATCAATCCAATTTACAATCTTTATGGAAAAAGCAAAGCATTACGCAATTCGTTGGTTATACTAAAAGTTTGAAATTCAAGCAAAATATTTTTGTAATGCAGTCAAATAATAAAATGTATAATTTAGACTATAACCGTTCTTGTGAGCTAAAAGGAATCCACAAATTTTTCGTTGAGAAGCGATGTTAATTTCATAAAATATTGGAGTGACAATTCCTCAAAGTTTCCAAGTCACAAAATATAAGACAATATTAGTCAAATAAACATTTTTGTTAGCGTAAGATGGTCCTTATTGAATGGCAATTGCTGGTTACTTCTAGGAATATAGACGATAATAATATAACATATAATTGGGTTGGAAGATAAATAATTTTTACTCATTTGTTCACACAAGATTGATAAATAATTTACTTCAAGTATCTGATGATATGTAACTAGAAGTGCAGTGAAATAAACCAAGCAAGAACTTTTTATCTAGCATTTCAGTTAGACAATATTACTTTATGGTGTCCTTTTTCTATACTGCTCATTTTATTCAATTAAAACCTCGATGCACAGGACTTTACGCAGAAATTTAACAGTTTTTCAATTATGGCACGATAAATAGGTGTGAAAACACAAGTGGAAATTAACTATTGTCAGGTTTTTTATTAGAGATTTTAAAAAGGATTGATAGCTATTGAAATGTTTTTTGGACCGACATCATCATTCGATGCAAAATGCGTAGACATGAAATCACATGCAAACACCTTTAAACGACAAAAACACCTAAACCTTCCCAATGGCTTAGAGAGAAAAAACTTTTTTTGTTGATTATTTGGAAGCCGATAAGCTTCAAGGCTGCACTCCCGATACTGAATTGCTTTAGAATAAGCATCGACGTCACTAAAAATGTTGCTCCCAAAAGCCTGACATGAAGTACAATACGCTATTTGAACTAGTAAATAATTTACAAATTATCGAGCATATTTTAATAGCATAATTGTTTTTTCATTACCAAGCATCGCTTCAATACTTATACATTATAATTAAAAAAGGGCTGAATGGGCATTTATTAATTATTTGATATTCATTAATACAAAAATGAATAAGTAGTAGCAGTGTATTTTATGTACTTCAAAATACATTTCGTTGTTGAATCTGCTTTTATTAAAACAATGGAGAAATTTATTTGTATAATAATAAAACAAAAAATATGGAAATGAGCAAATTACACTTTGTAAAATAATATGTGGTACATTTTCAAATTGTGTCTGCTTATCCATGCAAGACTATTTACAAAGTTAATGTTATCGCATCATTTCTTTATCATATTATTCAATTTGTTTGTTGACGTGGGTAAAACTAATGAAGCAAATTATATTTATGCATTTATTTAAGCAAAAAGACAAGGCATTTTGTATCATATAACAAATTCTTTCACTACTTCCCCAATTAAGGGGCATTGAAATAACATACATTTTCAGCGATGCATGAACTTTCAAAACGCATGTTACTGTGTTTAATGTATTTTTTTAGAATCCCAAGAAGCCTTTTACCCGTCAAAAATATCAATCTACAATATTAGATCTTGATTTAGTATTAATCTCCTGAAATTGGGTCAATGAGATTTTTAAATAGCGTTGTTCAATCTCCTAAATGCTTCCTATTTTGTTTCTTATTACAACTGCCAAGAAAACGTGTTACCATGTTGCATTCCCACGATCGAAGACACCGAGTATTCAAAATTGTCGCATACATGAAATTTTCTAATTATGGAATTATCATATCTCTACAGCACATTTTCTTCACAATATTTGCCAGTTTGTTTCAAATTAAATTAAAACAGTATTTCTCAGCTCCGATCAAATCAATTTCTTATGAATTCATTTCAAGTATGCATTTTTTTAATATCCTGTGGTTTGATTGTAAAAAAATGGAAATAGAGTAAGCTGATGTATAATTGAATATAATTTGCTCAGTACACATTGGAGAAAGCTTGTTTCCAATAACATGTCTCACACTGTCAGGTTTGTGTATTGAGATGCTGTTTTCATATGCCACTCGCCGGAATTATTTTGAATTCCGGGTGAAGTGATTTCGTCTCATTGATTATGTAGACTGTGTTTGCTGTGGAAATATCGTTACATATAAAATGTTCAGAGTCTGTGCTGCTTCCAACGTTCGTTCCATTCTAATTGACGATGCGAATGCAAAGTGGTGTACAGACATCAACAATGTGTAGTTAGGGAGATCAAAATTTCTTCATGGGGACTAACGCCAGTTTATTTTATACTAGCCATAACGTCTTCATTTCCCAAATTTAATGACAATGGCCATGGGACAACCGAAGAGCACAGCATTTAGTTGAAGTGGGTTTCGACTCGATCAAACAAAAGAGTTTGTTTGAACTTACCAGTTCCATATATTTTCCAAAAATTATGCATGCAATATTTCTTCCAAAGTTGGCATCTACTTTTTCCGCCAATTTACCTGAGATTATGTTAAATGTCATTAAAATGAGAATATTGAAGTATAATAGAGCTAACAAGTCACAATGAGAAGTACTTCAGAGCACATGAATTTGGCTTTGCCTAATGCAGTGACTCTTCAAAACTCTCCAGATTTCTCATTACGAGGGGGTGACTAATACCATGTGCTGATATGCATTAGTTCTAAGAAATATCATATGAAATAAGAATTTATAACTAAATATTGAATTTGCCTTCATTTGAACTCCAAGTTGAATTTCTGCATATAACTTGATGTGGTTTTGACATTTCCAAATATTTAATCTGATTATTTCACATATGTCTTTTGTCGAGCCCATACTCTTGATTAGATCGTAGCGTAAGGGGAGGCCTTCTTTTACTCCAGTTAGAATTCCGCTTGCAACTTGCCGGTATTTAGGTAGAAGGTACAGGATGTAACCTGGGAATTGGAAGTAATTCAGTTTGTCATCCGAAATGATTGCTTCCATAATGGTGAAATGTCTACATCATGGGTTTGTAGGATTTTCTGGACTTAGATCTTTTGTCCGGTGACATTCCTCAAGGATTCCACTGGAGGATCTAAAGAAGTTTTGATTCGCCCTGACGAGGGCATTTTTTCTTATAGCCATAAAATTTTAGCCATTCCTTCCTATAAATTACTCGTGCCATTTGTTTCTAATCTAATAATATCAATACTCCACTTAGACCATTCAATTTAAACTACTTATGAAATTGAAATATTTTTTTTCTTGAAATGTTTGTAAGCATATTTGTATGTTGAAATATTAATAAAAAGCTAATGTGTTTTTGGTGCAAAGATACAAGTCTCAAACCGTTTCTATTCAATAAATGCACTTCGAGATTTCCATTTGGTGATTTTACTGATTTATATGTAGAACAAATTATTATATGCTGCTTTCTGTTGATTTCGAATCTTCACACGACCCATGTATCATCATCATCATCATATTTGAAGAAACGCCATCGCTTGCACGCACTCTAGATATTTGTCTAAAAAATAACTTTGCACTCCATGACCTATACTCACAAGATCATTAGACAATTTTCAAGCATTTCAAATAGAAATTGTTTTAATGAAAATCAGTGTTACCAGTGTTCAGAAGCTAGAAGAAGTTGATCCAATTAACTTGCTACCACACAGAATAATACACGAACGCCTCCATATTCATAATATATCTTCCATTCTCTAAGACCTATTTGTTATTTCAACAATATTTTTTAAACCATAATATATTTATTTAAGTAGCAACAAAGTGAAACCTGTTGGTCACAAAATGCCACTTTCGCGAATTATGCCTTTTGTTCGATTAGTTGCAGCCCAAACAGTTTGAATGCAATATACTCATTTCTCGGGAAATAATTTGAATTTGGAATATCCACTCGTAGTTAAAATATGAAAATATAAAAATAGAAAATCGGTTTTTTTTACTCCTAGACCAGAATACCTCTTTAATGAATATCTATTAAATTTGCAGAAAAATCTTATTTTACAAACATTCCAACTGATATAAAGCTTTACAATTACTTTGTCTGTATCGGCAGTCAAAAATAAAAAAAATGTCTTTTAAACAAGTTTAATATAAATAATATATAAGGTAACCCAGTACGTAAAAGCGAAACATGTGTGCGAAAAATTGCCACTTAGTTACTTAAGTAGAGTTCATTAATTTTTCAAACGGTTTTATATAAATATCTTGCCTTCACTGCTTTTAATAGCAAATAATGGCGCAGAGGCTTTCGTTATACAGTGTGTGCATCGTCCTAAATGAAATATGGAAAAAATTAATTTCTAATCGAGGTTCAAGTATTCGAATTAAATAGATAAATGCGGTTTTTTCTATAAAATCGTGAACGTATATATTCTCTGGAACACAGTCATTACTTTAATTAGATGCCAATTACGACAACACAATTTTGCTTCGGACTTCCTAATGGGTAGAAACATTAAAGTGCTCAAAACTGGAGATTGAGGAAGAGAAGAGATTTAAAGATGTTAACTAGACAGATAGACTCTTAAGCAAAGAAAAATGTCATATGAGTACGGTGGAGATAATCGACTATAATATACTGAGGGGTAATGGCATTTAGATGTCAGAAGTGAACTGCCGATTAATGAACATTTTGCCGTATGATTATACGTTTCCCATGATGTACCACGTAAAGGTGAGTTTACCGCACACCCCAGTTGATACAATATTAATTGCTGTATCTAGATTTATTCTTGAAAGTTTTATCTGAGCACGCAAAAGCTCTGATCTACTTATTGTGCTTTAAAGAACTCGAAAAGTTAGAAAGGGAATGTACTCCCACTATGTCATCAACAAATCATCTCCTTATCATGGCCAAGGCAAACCAATGCACAATAGAATCAGCCTTAATTTGCTCAAAATTAGTATTAAATCTTTTTCATCTTTCTCAATGCCTGTTTGAAGATCAACAATAATATTAAAATGATAGAGACATTGATGGTAAAGAAATTAAAGACGAAACCATTTCTCTCCTTGATGTCAACCAAATTAGTATAAGCCTGCAAATATATTGTTTTAATATTTACTAAATCTATACTAAAAATACAAATATGTTTTCAAGTTTTACCATTTTAGAGTTCTCAGTGAAAAATGGTTGCTTAATGGTTTCCAAGCAAATAATGGTAATGTGAAACGTAGTAGTCAACTTATTTTTAAATGGAGCGTCTGTGATATTTTAAGCTTATCTGAAATCGTTCATTAATGATTTTTGTTTCTAACTACAGTTGCTTTCACCTCGAAGTCAAAAATACTAACACTTAAGCTTTCATAGAACAAAATTATTTTGGCATATTTGGTTGCCAATAAAAACAATTTTGTTCTATTGCATTTAGCCTTTTAAAAATGTTTGCTTAAACGTCGATAGGAAAATTTGTTTCTTTGATATTTCACCCATTTAAATTGATAAATCTTTTATCTGATATTTCAGCATCAATATATGGCCTTAAATATAAAATGGCATTTATTATTAGCAAAGTACCCTGTATATCGGAGATCGATTGCTATACTTGAAGAAAAGAACATTTCAGATAGAATATCTGAGAGATCAAAATCAAATGAACCGATAATACCTAATTAATTATCAATTCCAACATTTATGCCAAATGATTTAATTCGCATTTTTTCCACCTTAATATTTTGTGATTCCCATCACATCTGGTAATGAAAATAGTATCACTTAATGATTACTTCTAATTGGAAACCGAGTTTCCAATTTAGTGACGATGCAAATAAATCATAAAGGCAAACTTTCCTGAAGAGAGTTTTCTTATGCAATGATGAATTGAATGTAACGCCATAAATATCTGCTAAACTTCTAGAGAAATCGAGCAAGTGCAAAGAAGCAAGCGAAATAAAAGTGCAATTATTTTGTCTAAGTTGGCAGTGGCTGCGTTCCAAAAAATCAGTTCAATTCCACCACATCGAACAGCAGTTAGACTCTTTCAAATGATTACCTGAACTTTTGAAGAAAATTAAGCATTGGTCCAAAGTTCAGCTACGTTGATGCATTAATTGCGAAATACATATTTCAGAGCCAGCTTAAGGAAACTATTATTCTTTAATATAAGCAGCGGATGAAAGATGCCCTTGTAAAACTCACCGTAAATTAAAAGAAATTATTTAAGTAGCTAGGTAGCAAGATCATCCGTGCTTGGGCCCTTTTACTACACGTCCATTCAATCTCCATAAGATATTTTTAGTTAATTATTTCCCAATCTAGTGTGAACCAATAAGCACAAATGTTCATATAAAAGAAGAGATCATAAAATGAAATTCTAATCATTTTTGCGAAATAACAATTTTTTTGCAATGTTGAAAGTAGTTGAACCAATGCTCACTTTCGAAACTGAGCTATCCAAATTTTTTTTCAATATGCAATTATTTCAAAAATTTATTCACTTATATCAAATATCAGGGGTTTCGAAACTTGTCATTAACATTTTAGTTGACTTCAGGCTTCACAGAAGAGAAGAACATCAAAATAAAAAATCTCGAGAGTTTGGGGGGAGGCAGGAATAGAAAACTGTTTTAAAGATGTAAAAGAGACCGACAAAAAGGCATAAAAAATAAAGCGAGTATTATTTCTATGAAATATGTCATTGCTTTTACTGTGCAATTCAAAATTTTCATTCATTTTTGCACTATGTTATAGTTCTTTGGAACAAGTACGAATCTAAACACAAAATCATAAGATAATATTTGATAAACTCAAACACACAAGCTGATATAAAGCGCTATCTTTTAGTCAATATTGGCAGCCAAATTTACTAAGACTGCGTGCAAGAAAATTTATAGATATCGTTTACACGTTTAAAATCAGCTCAACCGCATTTAGCTCATCCAAGTGTTTACTTGAACTTCAAAAGAAGATTATTTTCGGGGTATTTCACCCGCTTTAATGATGAAGTCGAATTATGGGTATTTCAGAGCTTGTATATAACCGTAATTATGTGCTGTTACAGGCAGTAAAGAAATCTTTTTTTCTACAAATCTTCGCAAATTTATGAAATCTACTTATGTCGCTAAATAGTTTGTTTGTCCGCCCTTGATTTATTTCAGCTCACATGAAATCAATTTACATATTAATTTAGTTGTATGATATTGAAAATTAAATATGCATCTGGCTGTTTTTTGGATTACATCGGCTAAATTTAATGATGAAATTGTTTTCTGAAAGTAGCCGAGATTCTAGCCAAGTTACTTGTAAACGACGATAGATAATCGACTAAGTCATCAAATTTTTGAAGTTTTCAGTGAGATCAATCACATCCTCGGTAATGATGGTGAGACTCTAACAGAAGCAATGCGAGAATTTCAAGTTTGGAAATTATTCCCATATTAAATCAATATAATAAAAAAAATTCTAATGCATCTGATTAAAATATTTTCAACCCTGCATTGCATTTAATTTTTGTCCCAATTTTTAACTCTCATGCGATGTGATACTGAAAAGAGACAAATACCTTCCGTAAATAATTTCTATAAATCGTGATTCTCAAACACTTTACAAATTCTTATCAAAATGCTATTACAAGTGCAGAATATTTGCTAACCGTGCAGATGATATTTGTAAAAACCAATACCTTTAAACTGCCTAGTCGAACAATGCGTAGTATGAATATCATGTTGCATTCCTTTTGTTAATTTAATATAGTTCATTTTAACTTAAAAAGTTAAGATATCAATAGTGTAGAAGCGAAATGATGAATATTCAAGAGGCACTTGAAAATTAAAAACACATTCAAGCAACGATTTTGAGTTCACGTATACTACTTCTTCGTGAAAGTGAGTAAATCTAATCATGCGTTATTAGCTGCTGATCATTATTGAAAACGATAAAAAATCAATCTTTTTCTTTTTAAGTTTGGAAAAATTAAAAGTTATTTTGCGAGTTTGAACCAAAGATAAGAAATAACTAATTAAAGTATTAAGCTGAAGGGATATTTCCTAACTTCGATTAGTGTGTACCTTTTAAAATATTTGTACTTCGATTTATTTAACATATGGTATGAGTTAGAAAACGTTTCAATTTATGGAATCTACAATAATAACTGCGAAGTAAATTTGTTAGAGCATGATTCATTTCAATGCATTTGAAGTCGAAGTGAATTTTTGCTCAATCTCCTATGAACGAATAATAATAACACAATATTTACCTTATTTAAATATATAATTTTGCCTATGGAATCCCCTGTCAACCCACTTTTAAAGAATGATATATCCTCTCTTTAAAACCTTAATTATCTTTTTTATCATCAAAATTTAATTAAAGACTTAAAAATTTAATTATATAGCTGTTTATATTACAGAATACATCATTACAAAGGAACCAGTTATGGGATTAAACAAAATTTAATATTATATCTGCCCTAAAAATGAATTTTTAATTATTCAGCCTTCTTTTCTTAAAAAATATAGTTAAATGAATTTAATTACAATTCGAAAGAATTTGTTAAATGTAGTGTTCAAAACGCAGTATCAAACTCAAATTTTTATTTATGTCCTTGTCAGTAGCTTAATAATATATGTTTTAATTAATATTGTGAATAAGTCTAAAGCTCATTTATATTGATTGAAATAGAGTATAAATAAAGACAAATATCTTCTCAACACCTTTATCAAATGAAGCAATTCAAATTCCGGGAATTGAATAAGAGTGTTGATAATAACCTGCGTGCAACTATTGGTTAAATTGGTAGTCAAATACTTTTCACAATTTTGCTTCGAATTGAAAACATACTCAGATGTAAATTAATATTTAAAATTAATATTTTATTAAAAATAAAAATTCCAATCAAAGTGAAAAAAAATTAGGAAGTTCATTATTTAGTTAATTTAACTGCCCAATTTGACATTCACTTCAGTTTAGTTTAAACTAACAAGTCTACCTTAAGCAAATGCAAGAGTTTTGAATAGAGGATTTACACTTGGAATAGATGAAATAGCAAATGTTTGAACCAATAAATTATCGTCAGCACAAAGGAGACAAAATTGAAAATAGCAGCCAATTTTTTTTAAAAATGAATAGGCAGTATAAAGGTCAAAAAGATCAACAATGTAACATGTAGTCACTCTCTACCAACACATCAAAGACATCGCTAATGCATCATCGATTGCAAATCAGCCAATGACCTAGTTAGGAATGAGAACCTAGACTTTTTGCTGTCAAGGGCGCAACACTGCGTATTACATTGTTCATAAAGTTCATTTTTGTGATTTTATATTTTTGAAATAACCATTACAAAACTTCTTTAATTTCCTTTATTCAATAATTTGAGAACTTGATTCTTAAGGTCTCTAGCTTGGCGAGTGCAGAGACAGTGTCTGATTTTCATTAAAGATACGTCAAACTGTCCAAAGTAAAATGGTTTTCATTTAATATGACATATAAACGTGACATACTGTTTAACTCACTGTATAAACATTAGCCTTTTAATAATACATTAACACCATAAATATTGCTGCATACTTTAATTTTTTCCATCAATGAATATTTTTTTTTTCAATAAAAAGGTATATTGAAACGCTTAATTGGAGTGAAGATGGCATGGCATTATGATTAAAATGACAGCAAGTGAGAAAAGTTGAAATGGGAAAAAATAATGCTCACAGGATTAAGCAATTTTGGCTGACGATTTAGTAACATTCCTAAGAGGAAATCTATTAGCATAACGTATCTATAACACGTTTAGTAAAGCATACGTTTAATTGACATATAAGAAAATCAAAGACATAACATATTTCTGGTTATTTTAAGCAACACTTTGATTATCATCATTAATTTTCTTTAAGTGTAAATAATATGAAATATAAACGATGAGAAGTCATTATCTTAGTATATTGTCTTTGATGAATAAATCAACACAAGTTGAAAATATTCCACGTGGCATTATACATAATTCGCATTTTTTCAATATCATTACTTTTCAATTCAATGTAAGAATTGATAAAATAAAATTAGATCTAAAGCGAAAAACATTCTATATCATAAGAAATGCAATATCACTACTAATTTAAATAAGTATATTTGAACTTTAAATATTTAAAACAGACACAAATTTCAGTCTTTTTTAATTCAAATGTTTAAATTTTGAAGTGATTCATGGGTGTTAGCAAATCAATGAACCCGTTTAAAAGCTTACTGTTTTGCAAGTATTGTTTAGACAAAATAGCATATTATACTTCTGGCTTTTGAGTGCATAATTGTAGTTGGCATTGGCTACTTCACACTTTCTCAATAGTTTTCGACATGCAGCCTTGAAATTGATATGCTGCTAAATAAGCTAATAATAAAGCCATTTTGATTATTTTGAAAGAGCAAGTTGTTGTTAATGTGAATTAATAACTTTGACAACGGACAAGGAAGCAGCTAGTGGTAGTTGCCAGTCATAGCCTTCACATAATATTCTATGAAAGCAGAAATAACAAAACTTGTGACATGATTTGAATAATCCATTTCAAGAGAACAATTAAATTAGTGAAAGAAAATTTGATGAAGTTCAAATAAACCTAGGTTTTATAAAAAAATGACTTAGTTGCAATTAATGTAAATTTATCGTGCCTAACCAATATTGTAGTAAAACCAATTTGAAGTGAGTAAAATGAATTCTTTCAGAAAATATCTTGAACATGTGTCAAAGGGGAAACTCGGAATCTATGTTGAGATATCACAGTAATAATGAAAATCCGTTTTAGCATAATTAAATATCTGACGCTCTTCGTTATTGCCACTAATAGCCAAATTACTAGTCCTAAATTAGCTAAACTTTGATTCCAATAACTTTTTTTAATGTGAACAAGAGATTTATGCACTAAATTACAAGAGATATTTCACCAATTTCGTATGAACTGGTGATTTCTAATACCAAATTTCCATAAAATTAAATTTTTTGAGACAATAAACTAGTAGTCAGATAAGTTGTCATCCAAATCGTACTTTGCTGACAAAAATAAATATCGAACATTGGCTTTATGTGCACTAAAATAAGTCATGAACTGAAACGAATCATGGCTTAATAAAATTAAGCAATAGTACAAATTGTAATTTTTAGAAGAAAAGATGTAAATGGAAACCATGAATAAATGTCTAATTGTCAGTAACATTCATCAGGATAGTTTAATATTTCTTTTTCATTAGTTAATATAAGATGGTGAAATAATTTCCTAAGAATTCCTAATAAGAGCGTATGGAAATGAAATAAGCATTGACAAACTTGCTACTTGACGACTTTAGTAGACTTCATAGATTTGAGTGGTTAGCTGATTAGCATGTCTTTGATTTTCTTTCCAGCTATGTTTGCATTCTTAGCCCCACCTGGTGGAATGGACGTCGATGTCTCCTATTACTTCGGTTTTGAGCGAGATATTCAGAAAATCAAAGTTGGGACAATTCTGGGGTGGATTATAGATTAAGTCTCCTAATACTATAGTTTTGTGTAAGATGTTCAGAATTAATACTATGGTTTTGTGTGAGATGTTCAGAAAGTCAAAGTGTTGAAGTTTTGTGTGAGATGTTCAGAAAGTCAAAGTTGGGACGGGGAGGATTATAGACTGCATATATCTTGAAGCGGTTTTGACATGTGTGAGTTGTTCAGAAAGTCAAAGTTGGGACAATTCTGGTTAGTGAGATGTTCAGAAAGTCAAAGTTGGGACAATTCTGGGATGAGATGTTCAGGAAGTCAAAGTTTGGACAATTCTGGGGTGGGGTTCAGATAGTCAAAGTTGGGACAATTCTGGGGTGGATTACAGAGAATGTCAAAGTTGGGACAATTCTGGGGTGGATTATAGACTGCATATATCTTGAAGTGGTTTTGACATTTTCAAACATTTAATCTGTTTATTTCGCATATGACTTGAGACGAGCCCATACTTTTGATTAGATCTTAATGTGTCGTGAAGCCTTCGTTTACTCCAGTCAGAATTTCACTTATAACTTGGCGGTATTTAGGTACATTGCACTGGTTGTAACCTGGGACTTGGTATTATTTCAGTTTATCATCCAAAAGGTGTACTTCCAACATCGTGAAAATGTCTACATCCTAGGTTTTTGGGATTTTCCGGCCTTGGATCTTTTTGTCCTGTGACATCCCTCCAGTATTCCACTAAAGATGTGTAGACGTTGTGATTCGCCTTGACGAGGGCAATTTCTCTAATTGCTTCGTTTCAATCTAATCATAACAAATTGAAGTCAAATGCCCAGTTGTAAACTTTTTGGTCGTGAGAACATAAACTGTCCAGAGTGCACTACTTGGAGATAAGTCTATCGCACACCACTGTCAAAAATATAGCACGAAAGTGGAAAATAAACAAAATTATGTTATCGATATTGTCAGCCAAATAAACTAATGACTGCACTCCAGATAATATATGGGATTGGCTGTTTTCTGAAGAAACTGCATTTATCCTTTAAAACTGATTACTTGAAAATCGATTGGAAATTTTTTGTTCATAATTCGATTAATATGATGTGCAAACTGTAAAACGGATGCCTCCGCACCAGTGAATAGTCTTAATTATTTGCTAATGAAAGCAGTGAGGGCAAGATATTTATGTAAAACTGTTTAAAAAATTAATGCAATCTACTTAAGTAATCAAATAACAATTTGCCCACACATATTTCACTTTCATTTACTAGGATAATTCATATATTTTTCAAATTAATCTAATTTAAACAACACTTTATTAATTCTAATTATGTTTAATTTTCCTGCACTTCTAGAATATGTCTTTCATTAAAATGAAACATAAAATGATTTCCTAATTTAAATTTGTTCTACTTGATCCCATTTTCCCACGATCAAACCTTACCTCTGCATTATTTCATCAATCCTAATGGCTAAATATTACTTTAAAGAAATTTAAGCATTGTAATGCTTTAAGAATTTTGCTAGTGAATAAGCTCAAAAAGAGCACAACTTTTAAGATACAATGCTAGTTTATATGCTGAAATGAAACAGGATTTAAAATGCTTAAGGACTTTAAGTCTACAATCATTACAAACATTGGTATTTTAGGTCGGTTTAACAATGTGCATTCAACTTGACAATCATATACAATAATTGAAGTGTTTAAAGCGAAATAATTATTGAAATATACGGAAATAAGATATTTTTATTGATCCCATTTGAAAATATAATTTTTTTTTTATATATATATGTATATATTTCGCTAATCGTGAATTAAAAGGATCATGTAAATTTCTGGAAAAACATTGAATTATATTTGTTAAGATAGGTATGTTATTCAGTTCTGATTGAGAATGTAGCTCATTTGTCATTCTAATAAAATTTAGTGCGTGGATACTCTCTAAAACCGTTTTTATTCAATATGTGTCATTCGTGATATGAATTTCGTAATTATAAAGAATTCTCCAGAGTAAAGACCCTGTTAACTTAGACCCTTATTGGACAGTTATGTTTAACTTTTAATTCCCTATCATAAAAACATATAGATGATATTATTTTGTTCCATCGAAAACTCAACCAATTAATGACAATATTCTGTAATCACAAGCTGAAAATGTGCGCATTTGTAAAGCAGATGGAAAGTAAAGATAGGGACCACTTCTTCACTGGGATTCTTTAAAACAGCGTCCTTCTCCGCGGTTTATGCTCCAAAAATAAATCGATTTGATTATTTAAATATGAATTGATATTACGAATAGTCAGCAGTGGATAATAATTGACAATAGTTACTCGCTTTCAATCAATAAATTGTGGCTTACACAAGAAGTGGATTAATAAATGCAAATATGAGGAACTGCGTGAAATTCAAACAAGTAACTGAGGAACTTAAGACTTATTTAAATGGTATAAAATTTATATCAAGAGTAAAGAGATGCTAAAAGAGCAAACAAGAGGTATTAAAAAAATCTCTGCAAGATTTCTAAGTAAAACTAAGCATGAATCGAAGCAATTTCCTAAGTTACTTCTTTTTTGTTTTGCTGGAGAAATTTTAAAATTATTTTCATTTATTATTAAATCATTCAAAATGTTTAACTTATTGAATAATTTTATTTTGACGTCAATAATTTCAATCTTTATTTTAATGACTCGTGTTAAATGGAGTAAATGATTATTCAAAAAAATTCCTTTGGACTATGAAGTTGGAATTCTCTACCACCATTGTAACGCATCTCAAGTGACCATTGGAATGAAAATCACATACAAACAGCTTCAAGTGAAAACATCCTAAACCATATTAATGCCTGTGCGCGGGGTAGACTTACCTCCACGTAGTGCACCCTGGACAACGTATACTTATACGGCAAAAATGTCTATCACTAGGCATTTGATTTGACTTCTATTTATTATGATTGGCTTGAAACAAGGCTATAAGAGAAATTGCATTCGTTAGGGCCAATCACAACGTCTACTGAACTTCAAGTGGAATGCCGGAGGGATGTCACAGGACAAAAACATCGAAGTCCAGAAAGTTATACAAACATATGATGTAGACATTTTCACAATTATGGAAGCTAACATTTCGGATGACAAGCTGAAGTACTACCAATTCCCAGGTTACACCCTTTACC
>UZAE01012134.1:0-52030 GCA_900617975.1 Rodentolepis nana
GATTTGTACATAAAGCATAGTTATTCTGCAATTGCGACATAAAAATTGAAAGACAGGATTCTCCTAAACTCTTCTTAAGCCCTTTGACGTCGACTTATTTTTTTGAAAAAGGGGTGTGTGATAGACTTACCCCCACGTGGTGCACCCTGGGCAACGTATACTCATACGGCAAAAAAGTCTATTAACCGGCAGTTGACTTCTGACTTCAAACTACCAAGACCCCACTGCATTTCATATTCGAATAATTTCACAGTACTCACTTCACCTTTTTCTACCTTTGTGTCTGTCTGTCTCTTTTACGTCTGTGAATCAATATTCTGTCCCCCTCTCGACGTTTTGCCACTTTGATGTTTATCTTCCTTTCTGTGAAGCCTGAAGTCAACTAAAGGGCTAATGATACCTATCATAACGCCTGCCATTTGAAATAAATAATTTTTTTTGAAAAATGTCCCCTCCCCCCAACCGCACTCATGGGTGCCACACAACAGACTGATGCCGCCGACGTGATGAGTTTTGGTGGTGTATCAGGCGGAGGCTACATAGACACGTATTGAACATGCTCCAAACGGCAATAGTGCCGCTTCTGTTACGGGTCAAGTACCAATGGAGCATGTTTTGAAAGAGAACCGTACGGCCCTAAGGATGTTAAGGGGTTAATAACTTGAGCATGCTAAAGTGTGGATTTAATTTCATAGTTAGACCTAACACATTTATATTTTTGCCTGTTTAAGATTAGGGATGATAGTTGAATCTTTTAATACGATCGAGTTCTGAACTCAAGATAAATTGTAGCAGACAAACCAGAAGTTGGTACAATGACGCGATATATAAATGCCGATGTGATGGTTTTCCGCCACAGTGTTTACGAAAAAAAGTTTCATCCACGTTGTCAAATTTACGATGACTGTGCAGGGAGAAAGAAAACGTAGAATATATTAGGCTAGTCAATCACGAAATTCCTTCAGGAGATTTGTCTCAATGGTTCACGGAACTTTGCTGTGAGAACAGCTAGGAAGAATGCATGATAAAATTGTTTTCAAGTTAATAACAAGCTTTCCAGAAAATAAAAAGGCGAATGTCAAATTCGGAAACTAGTTGACTAGACATGACTTCCAGACAACATCGAGCAGGCCAACCTATTAGAGAATTGGAGAAATGAACAGATGCATAAAATGATGAACAGTGGGAGAAGGAGTTCAGGTTGTATGAAGTTATCACCATGGCAATATAAGGTCGCTTCAAGACCAATGCAACAGTGGACTGTTAAAATGGATACAACAATTCGACTTCTTTAGCCAATGGAGGGGGGTCAACCAAGCCGAATATAAATATCTCTCCATAAACAAAACGAATATCTTTCTTGGAGGGGAGAGGTGGGGGGGGGGGGGGGGGGGGGGGGGTGAAGGGGGATAAACGTATTACTACCCAATTTAAGGCTGGAATACATGCAACTGTCTGGAATGAATGAGCGAATAGAGGATATAGTGAATGCATCACAACAACTACCGCCTAAAAATGAAGGTAGAAAAGACAACCAATATTTTTCATAAGGCTCTGGAATAAGCAGGTCAAATTGATCTCTCGGTGGCAAAAGTTTTATCACCCCATGGTAGCAATAAGCACATAGATCATGTTTGCTTTTGTCCTGAAATGCATCGTTTTCTGCTAGCACAGGGAGAAAATAAACCACTATTTTCATTATAAATAAAAGAACACCGGAACTGTATTTCCCAAAAGGCAAAAAACACACCCCTAGAAGCGGGTGTAGGGAGTAAAAGAAACACCCTAAAGATTGACAGAGGCCAAAATATTGCAGGATATACATTTTTGTGTGTTTCCTTAAAAAATATTCTTCAATATGAGTTTAGCAATCTTATTAATAACAAAAAAGTTTGGACAAGTAGATGAGCTGATAGGGGTAAGTACTATTGGCGTAGTAGATGAAAATGATGGAATGAAATGGAAAGATTATTGATCTATAAACATACGCGCTACCCGATCAACGGGGGATCTTTTAACTTCTGGCCTTCTAACAGATGTGAAGATACCCCAAGAGAGGGAGAGAGAGAAAGGAATTGTAAGCCTTTGGTTAAAGCCATGTACTAAGTCAAATTAACCTCATAATTGGACAAAGTGTAAATTTATTACAGGATACATCTGTGGGGTGGGGGGGGGGGGGGTTGGGGTTAGCGATTGGAAGTTGGGATGGATGTCTTAGGTTTACGAAACCAATTCTCTCGAATGCCTTGGGTAAATGTTACCAGGCAAAATACACGCCAGACAACGGTGAATCATGAAATAAGCAAGTTAATTCTCTTCACTACTAAATCACGAGAAGAAACGATTACTTTTGCGAGTAATTCCACTTTTATTTTCGGATTAAAGAACGGAGGCTGTACTTTGATTTCCGGAATTTAGCTTCAGACAGTAATGAAACAAAAGAGATCTTACTTAGGTGGCTTATATCCAAATATGAGAGAGTGGGTTCACAGTTTACTTAGTAAATAGGTAAACGTGCAATTTACTGATAATGATCACTATCCAAGTTTCGATATTGACAATTTGAGCTTGAAGAAAAAACAGACTTACAGAGAGTGTTCTGTACAGAATTCTGCATAGAGCTCTTCAAAATCGACAGCGTGATCCAAGAAGACATCGGCGAGTCCAATGAGGTTTTCCTGATTACGGGATAACTCCCCTGAGAAGTTTCTAGAAAAAAAGAGGGATCAAAAATATACTGTAAGTGAAAGAAGTGCCAAAAATCAGTCCGTTCTGTACAATTTATCGGTCGCAACATTTTGCAGGACCTAGTTGCGACTCTTGAAGGTCAAATCTTGAGAACAGACTACCACCCTTTACTGAAAGTGCTAAATTGACGCAAAGAATAAAGGAGAATCGATACACTAATACTAATTTATATTTCTTATAGTCGCATACTTCGTCAATACCACTCTGATAATAGTTGCGAAGAACTCATATGCTCCTTGCACGATCAGTATTTTGAAGTAGACACTTGGAACTGATTGCTTTATTACTATAATGCTATTATATTCAAATTAATACAAGTATTTATTTCTAGGAGAAAAATAATGGAAACTCTTCTTCTATAAAAACGTGAGGTACGTTAAGTTCATTTTTACCATTTCTCTTGAAATGTCGAAGTCGATATTCTCGTACCGACCTAACTAAGCCATCAAAAAACGCGCACAGTATTTAACTTTACATTGCAATGATATTTGTTTACAAATCCACGTCCATGCTTCTATTGTTAGATCAAAAGTCTGCGAACAACATCTTCATCATCATCATCAGCAGCAGTTTCAGTGACTTTGTTGATTTGACAGGTCTATTTTTCCATTCATTTAATGTCCACAGTCTCATGACACAAATTCACTCCTACCCTTCTGTATTTTTTATTTATTCGTGGGGGGGGGGGGGGGGGGGGGGGGGTTGGGGTTGGAAGACAGCCTAAACAATTGGGGGTGAATTTCAAAGGATTCAAACAATCGAATACTAACTGACACATCTAGACGTGCCAATTTGGTTTACGCCAAAATCTAGACACACACACATGTGTAAGATGGCCGCTGCAGTCACTTAAATCCATATCCATTACGCTCTGTGTGTCTCATACATTCCATTTCGTTCCTTGCATTTTCGCTCAGTTAAATTTACAATGTAGTACATTTTACCTGCTACCTCTCATATGATTCAGTTTATGCGTTAGCCCCACGTGGGATGTTCCATTCAATGTCTATTGGACTCAGACCTCACATCATTCCCTTAATAAGAAAGTGCATGAGAGCGTGTGATTCCAAGCGTATGAGCATAGCATATTATGCCCACATTCTGAGTAAGTCACTAGTTTACCACAGTATCTGCTTTCTCATTCAATGTCTACCTTGTGGTACACAATTCTTTTGAAATCCATTTCCATTCTATTTGCATCGGTTTAGGTTCAGAAGTCAAAACTAACTCTTCAACCCCCCCCCCATCCACCGCCCCCAAGATTTACCTTAAAAAAGTAGTTGAGGTCACTTCCGCCACAAAAAAAGCAATGGGATATTTGGTAGAATGCTAAGGCTAACTTTATAAATGTTGCAAGACATCGATGTAATCTCGATGCACTGCTAAATGGCCCAACCTCATTGGACGATCTCATCGTTTAAATGAACAAGAACAAGGAGTACTCCCAGTCAATTAGGCACTAATGTTAAGCCTGCAAGGAATTGCTTACCGATGGAATGCATGTATCTGTACAACATTGCCGAAGATGGCATCGAGGGTTGAGGATTCGCACTTGTGAAGAGTAAGTAGGGGTTGGTAGTAGCCCTAAAAAAAGAAATGAAACTTGGAAGTGATTCCAAATAGCCAATTTTAACTATCTAATGAAATATGGTAAACGCAGATGTGTCACTCTGAGTGCCCTAAATGACAATCATGATAAACAGTTGGGCAAAAGAGTCTATGAAGAAACATAAAGTACAGTGATAACTTAATATTGCAAGCATATCATAAGCAAGTGAACTGAACTTAGTTAGTAAACGGTTTGAAATCAGAGCAGTCAAAAAACTTCAATATCATCACAAGTGAGAAGTGACTTTTTCTCACTTTAATGTTCCTTCTCCCCTCTGTGAAGCCCGATGTCAGCTAAAAGGCTAATGGTAACCATCAAAACGCCTAACATTTAATATAAATAAGTGTTTTATTGAATTTGCATTAGCCTATCCATTCCCATAGGGACAAGGGAACCTGTTATTCAACCAATTTCACAAGAAAGAAGCTCCCCCCATTTAGTGCTCCAAAATAGCGTCGAAATTTACTGCTTATCTTAGTATTAACTACTTCTCACGAATACCTTGGCATTTGCTCAAAGGATTGTCAAGGCAATAATTTTGATTGTTAACTGCCAGTCTACACAATCCTCTAGGACAGCTCATGTGCAAGCTCGTTCACATGAATATTTGCAGGTTAATTATCCGTATTTTTTACATCTTTCGATTCCTCAAACTCTTATTTTATAAGATTTCCAACAAAACCTTTTTTAAATACACGAAACATGAAGCTGAAATACTCTTATCCAAAAACGGTCACTCAAGGAATATACTTTAACTCAAATTACCCAATTAGAAGTAACTTATACACTGATAAAAAATAATGACCTCGATGAGACAATCTGATTGGTATTCCTTTGAAACTAATGGTAAAATCGCAGACGTGACTGGTTAAATTCATTAAAATGGACGTAATTAACATGCCTATTTATTTCTTAAAAAAATATTTTAAGGCCCGAAAGGTGGAACTATGGAATGGAGCCATGAGTCAGAACTTGGGCACAAATACATGGAAGAAGTAAATTTTGTCAGCGAATAGTGAAGAGACAATTTAGTTGATTTATAAGTGAAAAAAAGAATACGTAGCATATTCACTTCTATCCGCCAAGCAGAATGATAAGACAATAATTACAACCTCACGATGGGGGGTGTGCGATAGACTTACCTCCACGTGGTGCACCCTGGTCAACATATACTCATACGGCGAAAAAGTCTATTAACCGGCAGTTGACTTCTCACTTCAAACAACCATCACTCCCACTGTATGTCATGTTCGACCCCTATCACTACTCATCTTACCCTTTCTGAGCCTTTGTGTCTGTTTCTTTTACATCTTTGAAACACTCTTCTATTCCCCCTCCTGAATTCTTCTCACTTTGATGTTCCTCCTTCCCTCTGTGAAGCCCGAAGTCAACTAAAGGGCTAATGATAACTATCAAAACGCCTGCCATTTGTTATAAATAAATACAACCTCACGATGGTAGATGCATAAATTCAAGGTTAGGTAGTCACAGCCTCAACAACATCGCGAAATTAAATTTTACGTAGATGCCTATATCATAATTCAACCGGAAATAACTATTTCTGCCTTGCAAATAAAATTTAGCAATGACAGTAAGCATTATTTCGAGTTTAGTCAAAGTTCGCTGAACACGACGTAATAACATATATCTAAGCGAGTTGAAATAAGGAAAAGGGAAAGTTTTGAAAATCTAAAATAAAATATGCAAACCTGCCATACTCAAAGGAATCCACACTCTTACAACAGTATCAAGTTAAAACAATAATTACTCAAGGTAGTCAGATGAACAGAGTCATGGTCTACAACGTCGCATTTTAAATTTCAAATATGATTGGAGATTTGGGGTTACAAATAACTCAAAAGGGAAAGAAAACAAACAAAAAAAACAAAGATCTAAACGACATAATTTAGGACTATTTCGATTGGCAATTTGGAGGTAGGAAGGCAAAAAATGTTTCAAAACTAGCTACCCAAAACGATTGTCTTTTAGATAATGATATAATTGAATCTCGTAATAATATTTGTGCGTCTACAAATGAATAAGCTACTTAATAGAAACATCAGCCAACAGAATAAAGATGGCCTTTTACTAAATTTCCCCATGAAATTTGATCTCAACTATTAAGAACCCCTCTATAATTTTATCCAATATTAAATGAATAATCAAAAATAGGGGAAATCAGATCCATTTAAAGCCCAGACATAATGACAAACAATTAACCTCCGATCTCCCTCAATCTCAATTGGGGCACATTTCAAGGACAAATTTAATGGTCCCCTTTCCAGCCAATCAAATAGAGATTAGAACAAAAGGGGATGCCGACTTAGTCAACTCAAGCTGTCGCGCTTTTAATGCCGCCTCTTCTGTAGACAACTAGCTACTAAGCCCCATCGATTTCTTCCTAATTAACCACCCGGCGTTGTCTCATTGGTCGGAGGGCTCAGTCGCCTATAGGAAGGCAAAAGCTGGCAGTGTTTACCAAAAAATCGCATTGCCCTACTCACACGACTGCCAAGTCACCATTCATGTCGAATCTTGGACTCAAGTTATGTGGGGATCGATCGAGGTTTTCACAAGTGATACTACTTGGAGATAGAAAAAAGCAAGAATATGGACTGGGAAGTATATTTTTAAAATATGAGCAAATTTAGTAATGGGCATGGAATGTCACTCGTCATTATTAAAGCATTGTTGGTTTGAGAAAAAACAGGCGCTTTCCATTTTTTCGGATTAAGGGAAAATGTTTTACGATAATCTCAGATAACAACAACGATTAGCTCATAATATACGATTTCGTATTGATTTAAGGGTTAAAAAGAGAAGAGTCGTTTGAAAACCACACATCATCGTTATTTTATATTAGAAATGCACCGATTTTCCCAATTAGTAAATTCTATTCTAAAATTTTAATCAATATAGGATATTTAAAACACATATTGCAGAATAAAAGTTGATTGCCTTTCTAGATGAGCTAAAAGTTACACTACCCACAGAAGTTGAAAACATTTAACACCCACTTACAAGAGGACAACAGGACTATATTACTGGAACCGGGGTGTGCGATAGACTTACCTCCACGTGGTGCACCCTGAGCAACGTATACTCATATGGCAAAAAAGTCTATAAACTGGCAGTTGACTTCTGACTTCAAACTACCATCACTCCACTGTATGCCGTATTCGACCCTTTCACAGTACTCATCTTACCTTTTCTCTGCCTTTTTATCTGTTTTTCTGTCTCTGTTACATCTGTAAATCATTATTCTGCCCCCTCTCGACTTTTTATCACTTTGATGCTCCTCCTCCTCTCTGCGAAGCCCGCATTAAGCTAAATGGCTAATGATAACTATCAAAACGCCTGCCATTTGAAGTCAGGTAAAGAGCTAATGATAACTATCAAAACGCCTGCCATTTGAAATGAATCAATAAATATTACTGGAACCAACTTGCATCATGGTGGAAAGTAACTGCCCCACAACGACTCACTCCGACAACAAAATATAGAGACCATGGCCAATACTCAATGAACCCCCTACACTGCGAAAATAATACATGGACTACAGAATTGCAATAATAGGCAATATATATGGTGACAGCAGGAGTCGCTCCCTTCGCTCATGTCAGGGAAGGCAAAATTGGTTGTCAGTCAATTTTTACTACTACACCAGTCTCATTATTTGCCCACCTAACCCTCCCCATCAATAATCAGTCGTTTGCGTCGAAATGAAGCCAGATAAAATGCAAACATTCCACGCATTTATTAACAAGGGCTGCGCAAAGTTTTAATCGACATAATCCGCAAACTTGACTTGAATAAATGTTCTGTACGATTGAACTAATTTCGCTAAGAACTTTTGCCGTACACCAAATGCTGCGTTAGAAAACGTAGAATCAGTGACTAATTTCAGTTCACTCGTGCACGTTTTGGTTTTTTTTAAATTTAGGGCCGAAATTTTGTCCTAAGCTGTTAGTCCTAGACGTGTTGATCATTAACAAACCTCGCCGTTTTATTGCCTTGCGCGTTCATTAATCTTGCTTGAGGATATGACTGTTCTATTAGGGCACGACAGATCACGAATTCGAGTGGAACATTAGAAAGATCCCCTCGAAAGGAAAAGCAATGAAAAATGGTGGTCAAAATCTTTCATGAATGCGAAATAGACATGTTGGAAAGCAACTATGGAGATAGATCGGTATATGAGATTCAAGGAAGAAAGATCTGTGTAGAAGGCAACAGGTGGAGGATATCTTGCACTAACAAATTTGTCACCCTCAATTTCCCAGTTCTCCAAACTTATTGCATTACATTACGAGTGAAAATACGATTGAGTAATTCACCCAAATAGCCACGTACAAAATTAATGTACTGATGTACAGCAAAGTTGAAACATTTAACAAACCTACGTTTTGTTGAATTAATATTAATTTACTGAAAATACATATTTCTATTTCATAGCCATATAAAAAGTGATTACAGTTGCTATTTTAAAACCGTGTGTAAAAAGATTGGAAAGAGGCTTGTTGTGTGTATATTCTACAGTTATTTGGGAATTAGACCTGATACTAAGCATAATTGCAACACTCGTAGTAGTAGAGCGAAAAAAGCTGTGTGGTATAAGGTTTAAATACTATGAGCACAATTAGTTATTTTAGATTTAATTAATATAGGAATTAAAATTCCTTAGCAAATGGAAGCATTGCCTGTAATTATAGAGGGCAACCAACCTCTGTAATTTCACGTAAACTATCCAAATAGGCGAATTCCGTATCAAGCAACTCGGAAATCACCAAAGCAATCTTCTTCAAGGCCATACGGGATGCCTTTGAGGTGTCAGGAGTCCGAGAACGGGGATAGCTCCGACCCGAGGAGGGTCGGAGTTGGTCCAAGGGACGTTCTGCGAAGCTTAGTTGCTGTGTGAACATCGCTCGGAGTCGGAGAACATTCTTCAAGTTAGTTGAAGCTGAAAAGCAAAATAGTTACCATGAATTGAGTTGCATCGAAACAATGAAAGACACATCATTACGAGGAGATCACAAAAAATTGCGTTGGATATAGCAAGTGTGTGTGTGTGTATGTGTGTTAAAAATTGGACATTGAATTACTCTTCTTATTTCAAATTTGCGTCTGCTCAACGAAATGACGAGAAAGTATTTCCTAGATCTACAAATAAGTGAACTTATTACCGAAGGAGTAGGAGTAGGGAAATCGTTAGTTCCCACTCGTTAAATAGCTTCCCGAGCCTTGCATGTAGGACATGACTTCAATTTGATGCTAGCACAGCAGTTTCATATATATCGTGTCCTAATTGCTGTCAATTTCAATTACTTCCAATAGTTTAATTCTTACTGATCTCGAATCGTTCCAATGATCAAACCAATTAAATATTATTTCACAAAGATTAGGTTAATGGGATACATGTAGATAACTTTCTTAGACCAAATTAATCTCATAATAATAATAGTAATTATTATTATATTTTATGTAGTAGTTTCATTTAAAGTCCTTTATAATGCCCCATAATCATGAAGTAAATGAGAAAGTATAAATAACGAAAAGGTAACGATAGCTTATTGAGTGCAAAAAAATAGATTAAGAAACACTGTGATCTAAGCTTGCTGACTTTTTAATTATTCAAATACAGAGGAACAAAATTGATCTCAGGCACTTGCCTTTCAATCTCATACGGCTGAGAGGTGAAGCCTATTGGTACGTTCAATATATATGGTTACTGAATGCCTCTTCCTTATGTGAAGTTTATGGAATGAGAATGCACTGAACTTTTTCATTAATCTAACTGCTGTCTCAACGTCTGCTTCACTAAACCATATCTATTCCAAACAAATATAAAATTTACCACCTTAGTAAAATTTAAACTTTTCACACAACCAACTCGCTGAAATCTTCTTTTCAACAGGATATAGTTCTAAAAATATGATTTCGACTGCTCAAAGTCTTCAATTTGGTATACACAAAGTGAGGTAGACACATGGTAGATTGATGGTTTTTCATTCGTGAAACCGATTATTCTCGCGCCTAAATAGGCAATTACTTATTTTTGTCGAGAGCGTCTGCTCGGGGTTCAGCTTTCAAAACGGTTTGACATAAATAGCAGTAGCTGTTGGCTTCCAAGAGAGGAGGCTTGAATTCAGATGTATTTTACCAATTTCGCATTATGAAGCTTTTCCAAACTATTAAAACAGCTGTCACATATGATTCTAGTATAGGAGAGTCCACTAATTATTTTCTAAATTTCTCACACCACCCCACTCCCCCAAACTCCGACTGATTTTCAATACACAAGTTTCATTTTCTTTATCATCTTGATTATACCGCTGACTAACATAATAAGTATATGAGATCAGGTACAGTGACCTCCCTGGGGTCAAGTCTTAAGCAGCTTGTCCTGTTACTGTTCTGAAGGCATACAAGTGTGCGAAAATAGGCCCTGAGACCATATAAAATAAATTGAAAAAAAAACGCTAACCAAAGAGGAAACTGGATAAAATGAACTTCTACAGAAATAAAAAACAGACAAGGAAGTGTAAAACAAAACGAATTAAAGAAGAAGAAGAAGTAAAAGTTCACCGTTTCGTGAAATCATGACGTCATTCCAAATTAAAGAAGAGCCAATCGCAGAAAATTGTAACTTATTATAACTTTCAATCATAAACAATTGGTCAATTTTGAAACCAGTTTACAAAATAGGGGGAAAAATATTTATCACTCAGACATGTTTTTTCCATTTTATCGCTTTTGGTTGCCTGGATATACAGTCTACGACAAGCAAGTATATCAAACTGTTAAAAAAAGTTAAATAGAAATGTGCTCGCTCGTTAAATCAGACAAAAGAAGTCAGAGACTTGCTCCTCACGTTCCTGATGCCTCGTGGACAGCATGACCGCATCGGTTACCACTGCTCTGTAGAGTCCGCGAATAGGATGATATTTTCGTTTGGCGACCTTCCATATATTTGTGAAGATGACTCAGAATGCACACCAGATAACCGACACATTGAAATGTCTTGCTTAGGCAAAGGCTATGGACAGTGTGGAATCATGAACTATCCACAAACAAGAGCAGTATCTATCCAGGGGTTATCTCTGATGTAATATAGGTTGCGAAAATCAAATATTTGAAATTAGAGGAACGGAGGAAACAGTTTCTGGGCACAACCACTTCATGAAGGAATGATTTTTTCTTGGAAAAAAAAATCAACGGACAAAGCCTGTATTCTGACAGTACCTTTATAGGTGGGGGATTCTCACTCTGCATGTGCTCTGCAGAGGCAGCCATAGTCATTTTGGTGGGTTATTTCTAGCATTGGAAGACGGCTGACAACTCCCAAACTTTTGCAATATAAGCCCGCGAGACTGTGGTAGTCAAGTGGACAATTTTCCTATTCCGTTTGAAAAAGAAAGGGTGTATCAAACAGTTCCCGTCTTGCAACCGGAAGTAGATGGAGATACTTTTGCCTATTTTACTCGATTTGAGCCTAGATCTGATCATAATAGGTTAATTATTCCACTTGATGCCGCGTTTCAAAAGAGCAAAAAACGACTTCAATGCGCGTGAATTTCTTTTTCTAAATTTACACAGATCAACTGCAGTTTACTTGATAGGAGAAAAGTGAGCCAATGCTGACACATTTAGCTCAGAATTACAGCGCTGTTAAGTGGTAAAATCGACTTTACTATGTTGTTGCTGCTAATAATTTCAAGGAGACTCAACTTAACAAAAGTAACGCAATTTCCAAACTGTTGCCAGAAAATGTATCTCAGTGACTATATTGGAGGGAGGTAAGATATTGCGAAATCATTTTGATGAAAAATAGCAGTCTGCTTCGTGCTTCTCTAAGACAATTATTTCAAAATTACCGAGGCAAAAAGACCGTAAGTTTCAACGGACCAACAAAGAATGAAATTCCAGATATTTCGGACTATTATTAAAATTCATCGTATTCTGCAAGTTCTGACAGCTATTTTTGTCAAGGAATAATTAAATGCCAAAATAAAAAGTTAATTAAGTAAATATGATGGAAAAAATTTGGTATATAGATATCTAATATAAAGACAATTCAGTAATTAACCCATCGTATAAGTTAGAAGTGCATAAAAAACGCGACAACTCACGCCCTTCAAGCGGCAGTCCCTATTACAGATAATGTCCAACTGCTGAAGTCGTTCTCTCGAGCCATGGCCATCACAAACGGTCCGCGGCCAATCAGAAATCAGCTCCTAGCCAATTGGCTAGACGTGGGACTGACTCATTAAATGTTAAACAGCTGTTGGGCTTGCGTATGATTTACGCGTACGTACGTGTACTTTCCTCATGCCAATTCATGTCTAGCAACATGCCCCCCCTCCCAATCGCCCGCCTTAGTTTCAATGGCTCCCAAACAAAGACTCGCCTTTGAATGGCCCAGTGGAGTTGAATTCTTGAGGTTATTGCCGGGTGGATGTTGATGAAAGTTTCGGCAAGAACATAAACATCCATTGAAGACTAGTAGCTGTTATTTAAGTTTAAGACGACAATAAACATCTTAAGCAAAAGGCTATGCAGTCGGTGGGGGGGGGATGAGTAGGGGCTGCTTGCTAATTGTTATTCGTCTTCCCCTGCATTCGTTTTTCCAAATATCAACATGGTTGGATATGCTCTATGATCTTTCCATAACCTTTATTTTTCATCTGAAAGGAAAATGCGTAGCCACCAATGAATCGTCCAAATGACTTAAAAGTAGGCCATAAACAACAATGCACTATAGGCTAGTAACCCAGTGGAGGAGGTACGTATTGAAGAGGGTTAATACTTATAACTAACTTCAAATAATCTTCACCCCTACAATTTGAACACCTTCAGGCAACTGGGGGAGATCATAATATTATGATTGCACAAAAATGGCCAAAACTCAAAGTAATTGAAATAGCTAAAAGAGTTTGATATAATATATCTACACTGTTAAATGCATTTCTCTATGTCCTATGTTGCCATAGTGACGATTTCTGCGGTAATTTGCAAATATTTGCACATCTAAATGATGTAAATTAATTATACTACCACTGGATGTTCTGCTAATGGTAATGAACTGACCTTGCTAGCCTAAGACGCGTGTACGTTTAGAACTTGGAATAATTTTTTTCAGAGTAGAATACTGAACGACCGAAAACCGTAGCTATATAACTGAGTTAAGATCAAAGGCACCTTTTGCATCTTTATTCACTAGGTTAAGTTAATTGCAAAAAAATAATTAAGTCGCAGTTAGGACAAAAGAGAGAGTGAGAGGGGGGGGGTGAGAGTTCCAGCGCTTTAAGATCTTTTCAACTCATGTCAATGATCAGTCAGAACGTCACAGTAATAAATATTCTAGCGGTATCACTTTTTGAAACGAGATTACTACGTTAGTTTGCATAAACTGAACTCGATTCGTGGACTTCTTAATGTAAAAGGATGTCATTGTGACTAATCCTGTACTCTGTCGAACACTCGAACGTCCTTGTACCATTGCATTCGAAATCCCTCGAGCTAGATTGTGTGATATTAACCAGCCTATGTGTTTAAAAGAGTTGCAGCGAAGGTGCGTTTAAAAAATGGCTATGCAAAATGGAAAGTGAGGCCTTTGGCCTTGAAACTAAGATGCCTCTGTAGGTAGAGTTGCGATTTCTTTCTTTTGCCTTCAAGTTCCATTAAAGTTAAATGACTTGAAAGTTGGACTTTAGCTTGATAAAGTACTTTTTATTTCTCGGTAAAATTACGTAATAACCTCACTTACTCGATCAAACACTCATTCCTGAGTTTTGTTCCCGTTGCATTTTTCATTTATAACTAAATTCAATCTCCGGGTGATAAAGTCGAAATAAAATGTAATGACTGATTTATTTATTTATTTATCTCTCCCTGTTCTTGCAGGTCTTCCTTTCCAATATTGAAGAAACGATGGTTAATTTTTCAGTCAAACTACTCTTTCAAGGTGTTTAGGACTTCAGTGCCAATCTGAAATCTTTTTCTCTCCAAAGTATCCTCACGAGCCTGAGATCGTCCTAATCGGCTGGGTCAAGGTCTGGTGGATCTAATTCCTATCTTTTAGAGAGGTCATTGTTGAATTGCTATTTTAATGAATTATCACTTCTCTGTTAAATAAGCTTGGATGTTTATCTTTTAATTTCTATTTTAGACTTAATAGTTTATTAAAAAACAGATTTGCGACTGTAATCCTACTTAAGTATTTTACATACACCACATCAAATTCAAAAGACCAGTTTTCGAAGTTTCAGCTCTATAATGACCTTGGGGGTGGAATTGGTGCCTGATATGAAGCCAATCATTGTCTTGCAAACTAACCTTGCCATAAACAATCCACTTCTTGGCTCCAGTAACAATTTGGTTCAAATAGGACGATTTCTGTGCCCTGACAGGAAAGAACTTTATGTGTTTCTCAACTCACAACTCATTTTGGGGCAAAAATTATGCTAGCGGGCTCGGTTCGCATACGCATAGCCATTTGGACTCAAAAGAAGATTGCAAAAATTCAGTAATGCGTTCATTTGCGTAGTATCAGCTAGTAGTATCTGCTCAACATGACATCATTCTCCCCTGTAGTTGGTGATTCTTCTTTTCTGACACTTTTCACCAGTTCGTGCTCCCTGCTCCGAAAATCACGATTTTTGCTCTTTCTCGGCCTCAAGATGTCTGCCGATACTGGACTTGGTGTGGATACAGTGGCCAATTCGAAGCTTTTCAAAGCAGAGAACTGATGTTACCATCAAGAGATGTCATCAATTGCTTATCTGACTCTAAGCAGAAGTGTCTACAATACCTGCCTAACTAGTGGAATAAGGAGATCATGTTCCGACACAGCTCCTCCAACACATGCTATCTTTTACAGGTGAGACCAAAGTAGACGGCACGATTCTGAAACGTCATGGGTGAACCATATTCCTGTTAATATGACTGCAAGTCTAGATGTCCGAAGGAACAAACACCAAGGCCTGAATATGAGTTTTACTGCTAACAGCCCCCCCCCCCAAAATAACTGGCACAGAGGCTGAATTTGTTACCGAGGTGATAGAAACTGATATACGACAACTCTTCCAAGAACTACTGGACCTTTGCCGCTGACTCTAATCCTGTACAAAAGGATATTCACGCTTTTCTTTCAAAACACACTGCCGACTTCCGCGAGATACGTGACAATTAAAAAGGGCGACACCAAAGGTTATCGCATCGGATCAAAAAATATTATCGAAATCGGTCATCCAACACATGAACCTCAAACACCAGCTTCTTCTCTGGAGGACCAAAGGACTTTAACGTTATCTTTATCCACAAGCAAGCAACCAAATAGTCACCAACTACTGTGGACCAGTTACTCTTTTAAACCCTAATTATTCACACCCTACTTATGCAGCTCCAATGTAGTCCTCATATTTCCCGAATGACTCATATCTTGTCCACTCTAACTCACCCTTTGCTGCGTCTGTGAACCCTTCCAATTCGGATGTCCAATCCTTTTCAATATATACCATACTCCCTTTCACTCTTTCATTTTAGTCCACCCTTCCACATACCGTTACTATAACTACTCCACTCATTCGACCCAGAGTTACCGTTACTCTTATCGATCGAATAGTCACCTTCCCTTCCCGATTAGCAGCATAAATATCTGCACTATGGAGTGCTCAGCCCTACTGAGGTTAGTCAAAGGAATCTCATGTGCCTTTGAAAACTCTGGAAAATGCCGGTGCTACTTATCGCGAAGAGAGCATGTGGAACATATATGAAGACCTCCAAACAGCAGAAGGCGATTCGAGGATAAATAGAGATTAAAATGAAGTAATAAATAGTGCTTTTTTGAATTTCAATTTCATTCCAAGAGGTAAAAGTGCTCATTTGGACAGGGATTTTGCCTCATGGTTTCTAAATGAATTCATTTTCTTCAGAGTTCATATTCCATTGATTGGGGACTATTCAAACCACAGCTTGGTAAGTGCGGCTCTTTTAATAGACATAGAATAGTTAGTTGATGCTCAGTAAAATATTTTACCATATTATGACTTGTAATCCCGTAGGTAAAAAAATATATTCATAGATCGTTTTGCCAGAAAAATCCATTCCTTCAGGAATATCAAGAAGCCAGAATAAAGTTTTCGTTGGCCTAATTAACCAGTGAGTAATCCACCTAACACTGTAGAATTATTCAATTAGATTTGGAGTAGGGTGATTCATCCACAATGCCGTTTGGACGGCGACAAATCGAGGAGTTGCGCCAATTGAAAAAATCAACACGACCAATTTTAACCCAATCATTCCTAAATACGATGAGTCAACACAGAGCGAAATTTAACAGCATCAATTGTGGGTGAGCAAGGTTGGGGAAGTTGGATGAATCCTCGTGTCTGCTATCGTTCTAGCATCATTCTTACTGATTAACTACCTTCAGCATTAAAGCGGAGAATGATTGTTATCATTAGCCCATTAGTCGACTTCTGTCTTCTCAGTATTTCTGGGTTCCCCTCTCATTTCCTGTAAGGCTGGACACCGACATGTAGAATAATAATTTCGTGGAATCGATTGTGAATGTCAGCTTTGCCTTAAATTCTATGCACTGACCAATTGGGGGTTACCAAGATCAAAGGGGTACTACTAGTTCTATTCGTTGAAATTCAAATCCATTTTTATAGTTAGGAGCCTATTTATGAAATTTTGGAAGTTGTTTTGAAATGGGAATCCAAATAACTAACAGTTCCAATGATCCATGTCTGCTAGATGCGAGAACGTTCTAGCCTTGACGATTAAACATAAAATTTTCCGGTAGAACGCAATAAGTCTTCCCCCTCCCTTCTTATCCTCACTTTCTGCATTAGTTCTCTCGAGAGTCGACCGTATCAACTTACCCTGTCTGAATTTTGATTGTTTATCATGGTGTTTTAGAAGGAGGTTCTTTCATGTTAATCATCCGACTACATTTTAAACGCTTATTCCCAGCACTTATCAGTCTGAATTATCGCATTTATTTGCTTTTAGAGTCGGCTTTTATGCAAGGAATCAGCAAAGAACATCGAAAGAATTGTGAAAAAATTATCGGAATGCAGTACTAGAGATTCTATTGCAGATATCTGGGGCACCATAGACCCTCTTAAAACCATAAGACTAATAATGATGGACCGATTGCATTCAGCACGAAATAAGGCAGAATTTTTGTGGAAAAATTAATGTAAATAAGGAAACAAAAAGAGACATAAAATGTTATGTGCAGTTTATCCCCGCTGTGGAAGTGAATTGAGTTTTCCAAGGGACTGCTTATAATATGCCAGAAGCCAGAAAATCTGCCTTATTATTATAATTTTTAAACATTATGTAGTGTTCATGGGGGCGTGCGATAGACTTACCTCCACGTAGAGCACCCTGGGCATTGTATACTCATTCGCAAAAAAGGTCAATAAACCGGCAGTTGGGTTCTGAATTCAAATTACCCACTGTATGCCACATTCGATCACTTTCACCGTACTCATCTTACCTTTTCTCCGCCTTTGTGGGTATCTGTCTTTGACATCTTTGAATCAATCTTCGTTTCACCCTCTCTATTTTTTCTCACGTTGATGTTCCTCCCCTCTGTGAAGCCCGAAGTCAACTAAAGGGTTGATGAAAACTATCATCAAGCCGGTCATTAGATATAAATAAAGTCAGTGTTCATAGATATTTCTTTATCTTCTCCTACCTGCTGTTCCATATTCTAATGGTACTATCCGGCATATTGATTACATATAGCCTGATTACTTTGTTTACACGAATGCCGATTATTCTTGGAGAACTCTTTATCTCCAGTTTAGCCTAGACACAAATAACTCTTTCGCTCCTATTTGGTCAAGCTGACAAAAAATCTTCAGCCTCATTTTGTAGAAATGTTTGGAATTTCTACGTTTGCTTGCGCACACGTCGGTAACTGATGATTGCAAAATCCTCTGATGAATCATCGTATATCGTAGTTTCTCTCCATCTCACCCATCTTGGTGGTTAATTGACTCCCAGAAAATATTCTGGGAGAAACCTTAGCTTGGTGTAGCTTTGTGAGACTTTCGCATGTCTGATCACGATAGAGGCAAAGTAGATTCTCACCCCATTACTTTCTGATTAGATAATAAAGGGAAGATCTGGAGTTGGAAACGGTGAAGGCATCTTGTTGGAAGGCTGTTCAAAGACCCAAGCGAGGTTCACTGAGTTTACTAACCTTCCACATCGATGATTGACATTGAATAAAATCACGCGGCTACTGAAATAACCAGGAGCTATTTCAAATTTCAAAGAGGGTTTGAGGAAAGATAATTACAATACATTTTGATGGATACTTTACAAAATTTCAATTTGCATTAGTACATATTTGAAGCTTCATTATTTTCGATATTATTGATTAACACAGTTAGCAAATTTAAGGCATCTAAACGTTATTGGTATAGTGGTAGAAATATAACTACAGATAAACGCTTTGGTTATACCTACTAGAAATTGTTATCTAACTGTTGTGACTGCTTATCTATTCTATGTCATCAAGAAGTACTCTGAATATCTTATCCCCAACTATAATCCTAGGGTTACTTCCAAATCATTCGTCGTTGAACAAAAGTTGACTGCCTTTCTAGATGTGTTAAAAGTGTCCACGCAAGTTACACTGCCCACAGCAGTTGAAACCATTCTACCCCCACTGACAAGAGGGCAACAGGAATGTTTCACTGAAACCGACCTACATCATGGTGGAAACTAACTTGCACCACAACGACTCACTCCGTCATCAAAGTAAAGAGACTATGCTTACTACCCAATGTTCCCTCAACATTATGAATAACAAACAGCAATGCAGACTACTAGACTACTGTGGCCAGTAGAAAGCAACACAACAGATTATCTGATCTGATTGACTTCACACAGTGGAGATTTCCTCACAAATCTGCTGTATGTGTGTGCGGCTTTGTGTATTTTAGGGCAACCTGAAATTAGATTTCGTATGACGTTGTCATCACAGTTAATGGAGTTAGAACCCAACAAAGACCTTCTCTACTAACATAAACTCTTACCAGAGTGACAAAGGTCAACTGCTCAGAGAAAAGACCAATGATCTGACAAAAGCATAGATAATTCTGAGCAAAGCGAAGCAAGCTGCTGAGGTACAAATAATATGGATCTTTTAGGAAGGATCGAATTCTGCCTAGACGAAATTAGGTAAACCGCAGAATAAGGGGTGGAGTCGATTGAACAGAGTGGTATGCAAACTAAATTTACACAAAATCTCACACATCTCAAATGTAGGCACTCTTTCAAGTGATGAAAGAGGGGTTTAAGTTGAAACCAGACAACAATGCAGAATTGTTGACTTCTGCAGTAATTAAGCACTGGCGACAACCCAAATAGGCTATTTGTATGACGCCAGCAGGATTCGGTCATTTTATACATGCCAGGTAAGCTAAAATTAATTATTACTACTATATCAGTCTGATCATAATAGTTTGAAATCAACTGCTGAGTTATAGACTTTTACGCCGAATGAGTATGCGTTGTTTTATAAAAAACTATATCAGTTACCGAGAGAAAAAAACAAAACCGTAGTTCTTCAACGGATCCCTAGACAATGTGGCATTATAGGCGATGAGCATGCCGACCCACTAGTTATAAAAAGGGAACAACAATTTTGGGGGGCAGAGACCGGCCGTTGCCTTTCCACACAATGAAGACCCTAATCAGGAGAGAATTCAAGACCTCAAGGTGCAACGAATTTATAGCTCGAACAAAGGGAAACAGTGGAGAGTGGCACTCTCTGACATAACCGACTGGCTAAGAATTGGAGCTGTTGCTGAGTTTAGACTACGTACCGGACATGATTGCTCGGCAGAGCACCTTCACAGATTAGGATCATACACTCAATTAGCATGCCCCCTTTGTAACCTACAGGAGGAAGTGAAGAAGACCCACTTGATTCGGTGTTCAGCCCTAAAGTCAACGACAAAACCCAGAGATACTTGGAACCCAGAAGCCAACTAATGAACTACTGTTAACTGTCCTGAAGCCTACCTATATGTTCCTTACCACCCCCCCCCTTTAGAATGTGAAATCAACTAAAGGGGTAATGATAAATATCTAAAGCCTGCCATTTGAAATAATAATAATAATGATAACACTACTATATCAGTCTCATCATTTAAGGTATAAAATATCTGAAAACTATCCTGTTTTCCTGTCTTTCGAATTTCGTTTAAACCCAATACCACTTTAGTTCCCAACTCCAGCTTCTATTTAAGATGAAACTGTTAGATTTATCCTCAACATCTCATAATTATTTTTACACATAAGGCATTATTAAATGTTATAAACTTAACCCAGTATCTTAAATCTGTACTTCCACTTCACTTATCCGAGAAATTTGTCAAGATTTATATTTCAAAGTAAGGGGTGTGTGATAGACTTACCTCCACGTGATGCACCCTCGGCAACGCATGCTCATACGGCAAAAAAGTCTATTTACTGGCAGTTGACTTCTCACTTCAAACTACCATCACCTCAATCTATGCCATATTCGACTATTTCCACATTACTCATTCCACCTTTTTTCTACCTTTTCTACCTTCGTCTTTGAAACACTCTTCTGTCCCCCTCCCCTCCTCTCGACTGTTTTCAATTTGATGTTCCTTCCACTCTGTGAAGCCTGAAGTCAACTAAAGGGCTAATGATAACCATCAAGACGCCTGCCATTTGATAAATAAATAAATAAATATTTTAAAGTAAACTTTCTAATTGTCGCATCATCATGTAATTTAAAAGTAGTTTATATAGACTATTGAATTATTACAAACTTTTAGCCCGTTTTTAAAGATAGCCAAATTTTGAGTACTTGAATAAGATTTTTTGATTACATTCATCAGGAACCTCACACAACAGGTTCTACGTTTCAAGTTCTTTCAAGATAAATTTTAGTTCAATTTGGTTGGTGTTAATTTATATGACTTTCGAGGTCATATGTAAATAACTGAAACTGAAAGGAGATAATAAAAACAATTAAAGGCTCCTAATTGGGTCACTTTGAAAGTCATTTAGTGAAAGAGTTGGTAAATTACTCCAGATTCTACTGATTATGTCTAATTAAATAGCAACTGTTAGTGCAAATATCACTCTAAATGAATTTTAGGATGATGCCATATTAGTATTTCTATGTTTGAGATTAACAAATGAAGCGGAAATTGCACATCTATGCTTATCATACAATCAAGAATGCAACTATGATAATGAGAGGTAAACGAGGTCGTCAAACAAAGCACATTTTAGTAATGCTAAAATTAGGAGTGCGAATATTCTTTCTATATTTTCAATCATATAAAATTTCCTTTTATTCCTATAGCAATATTCCGTTAGTTTAATATTATCTGCTCGTCAATTTCGTTATCTATTGTTTAACAGTTTGAAAATAATCAGCAATTTAATTATTAAACTATTTTTAAGTAACTTATTTTATCAATAGGGTATAAAGCAAAAAAATATATATTGTGGTTTTGATTTTATGTAACTTTATTTAATAAATGAGATCTGTTGTTCTAAATAGCTCCATAAGCATCAACAAAAAGGCGTCTTGTTCATATTTACACAGGCTGGGACTAGCGCTTTGCCCATCGTAGGTCGTTGTTTATATGAACAACTATTTTACTTTGTTTCATCGTATTTATTAAACTAATAATTGTAGTTATAGGCTATTATGAATCCAATTACACAGACCAAAAACCAAAATGCTATGAATGAACGTGAGCTCCGGCTCGGCTATACGGGAACAGAAAGCAGTTGGCACAGGCAATACAAGGATTCTGCCTGGATTTTTATCGGTGGTCTGGACTATGATCTAACGGAAGGTGATATTATTTGTGTATTCTCCCAGTATGGTGAAGTCGCCAATATTAATCTCGTTAGAGATAAGGACACTGGACGATCTAAGGGTTTTGCTTTTGTCTGTTATGAAAATCAGAAAAGCACAATTTTAGCTACAGACAACCTAAATGGGATTAAAATTGCCGGTCGCATTATTCGGGTTGACCATGTTGAGAAGTACAAAGTGCCTACGGTTGGTTTAACTCGTGTTGGTCGGCAGGATGATAGTCAAATGCCAAAGCGTATTGGGAATGGAGAATTTACTTCCGTGCGCGATTACGTTCGCGAAAATGGTTGCGGTCCTGAGGCAATGAAAAAGCTCATGGCTCTCCAGAAGTCCTCAAAGTCTTCGGAACTTCAATCGTCTTCTGGACACTCGAGGTCTCCCATAAGAATAAAAAGATCCCCAATGGACTCTTTAAGATCACGTGCCAGGTCACCGCCTGTTCGTTCAAGGAGCCCTGAGCTTAGACGGTCCCCCGTGATGCCTTCCATTTCAAAAAGCTGCCAACCAGTAGACTGCAGTAGATCTCCATCTGTTTCACCTCCACGTCACGCACCATGTCGTTCTCCTCCAAGAAATTCCAGACGTCAACGGGATATTTCTCCTCCACGACGTCGAAGAGCCTATCGAGATGTTGTTTCCCCTTCACGATTCAGTTCTCATTCAAGGTATTCAAGAGGTGGTCGCTCTAACAGTCATTCCCGTCATTCTAGAGATTACAGACGTTAAATGCTGAAATAACCGTTGTACAAATATTACCTGTATCTAAATGCTTTCTTTTTATTTCACATTTGTGTTTACTAATGTGACTATCGAGTTTATATTTTTCAATAAAAACTGTCAATTGTCTTTGAATTTATGTTTTCTGTCGATCTGCTTGGTAACAGAGATTTCATCTTAAAATCGCATCAGCGGTGCGTGTTACTAGTCTTGTGTTAGACTTTGTAATCGACGAGGCTAAACACAGGGCACCTGACAATCTCAAAATATCGTTACTCTCAGGTGATTATGCGGTCCATCTACTGGCCTACACCAATTGAATAAGTTAATGCTACTCAAAAGTCATAGGGTGATCTTGAGTAATCCTTTTAGTGTGGAATTGGTTCAAATGTTAAGTTCGAATGCGCCACTCTCAAGAAGAGCGCAGGAGTAAATGAAAGAAAAGTCCTCTACATATTATTAGAGAAATGCTGAAAGTTTAAAGGCGTGGTTTTAAAGCCATGGAATCAACGAAGAATAGAGAAGGCAAAGCTTTAACGTGAGGCAGGGCTGCTTTTAATCTCAGTTGGTTGTTGCACTTGTCTTATTGCATTTCTTGGGTCTTCTTCTTGCCGCATATTGCCAATGTACAAATGCGAAACAATCCAGAGGTTTTGAGAGCAGCAGTTGTCAACACAATTCTATTAGATATTGGGAACTTGTGTTGGTTCGTTTTAGAGGGCAGTGATGCCTACTCTTTGTGCTGGACTAATTTGAGACCTGAATTGGTTTATCGGTAGATTTATTTATCGAAGATGTTGACACTGTTTCTGGTTGAAACAGTTTAGGAGGACTTACCACTTCAGGTTTCTGTGTGTTCCTCTTTCGCCTCGATAGTCTCTTGTAATTGGCAGGAGGTTGCTCTCCTCATTAAGTGGTGGAATCACCAAAAAACGAGTAATCCTTGTTCTGTATTATCTCTCCAATGGCTGCGGTACTTCAGTAGCTCATATTGTAGTTGAACCAAAAGGCCTTTTGGTACGTGAAATGCCTTATTCCTCGATATGCTCCAAAATGGCAAAATTGAAGCCGTCCTAAGTAGCCGTGGACGTTTCCCCAGTGACTTCTGGTGTTAGACCATTGAGAAGGCAGGCAAATCATATTCACTCGTGGACTATTTGATAACCACAAGACCGTGCCTCGAGGAAAATGATCTGTGGAGCATACTATTTAGTGGAGTGGGGAGAATTTGGGTCATGTACCATTGCAGATAAGAAAATTGGGGCCATTAATTTGTTAACTCCAAACTCCTGAAAGATATTATTTTGCTGAACTATTCAATTGTTTCTCCCTCGATCTAGCTTGTTCACTGACACGCAACTAGCAGTTTTACTCATAATTAGCACTAGGCAAAACACACCAGTTTTCGGACCATTCGTGTAATACTCGATGTGGTTCAGGCTGTTATAATTTCCCACATAAAAACGTCTATCTTAAGTACAACACTATTCGAGACTATCGAAAATGCTCAATATAAACTCATACTGGCATATATCCCATAAACTTATATTGCATTAATGGGGGCAATGCAACATGGAGTACTATACAGTTAAGATAAAATAGTTGCTAGACCCCACCGGGCTCCACGCAAACGCTCAATATGACTCAGACTACAGAACCTGTTTCATCTTGCTAAACTGTAATATTGGCCTTGCAAAGGATAAAAGTTATATGATAAAGATGCCTAATAAATTATACTAAGTAAAGTACACTTGCTTGATACGGATACATGTTTTGAATCTTTGTACCCCAAAACACTGCGGAGATCGTGTTCATATAATGATAAGTTATAAAAAGCATTTAGATTTCAATTTTTCGGTAGTATACCGATTTATGCCCTTCTATAGATCACCCGAATCTCATAATTCACACCTAGCCAACAGAAATGGAAGAAAACAAAGCTCTTAATTTCTAACAAGACAAAATATCACTCTTAAGTCTAGAGAGCGGTAATAAACGACTTTTCACTGGTTTCTCTAACAATCAATTGGAAATAAATTAGTAAAATCCCGAAACCTTACAACAAAGAATAGAGAATTTTCAATTTAGAAAATCCTAATTAACCTAAGGAAAAAGTCCCACAATTCAAGATAATATTCATAGAGTTCGCAAAAATCGAAACATGTCAAATACACTGTCACATTCACAAAATGGAAACATCAACAACTCGGGTCTTGAAGGCACTTAAAACGAGGAGAAGAGAAGGAAAGAATATTAAAAAGTCAACTGGCCAGTAAAATATCAGCATCATCATCATCCCTGGGGGTAGATCCGGCGTAGCCAAGGCCGAGGAGAAAACTTTGTCCCATCAAAGTAATCGAAGTATTCAGAGATAGTGGAGTGATGAATAATGGGCTCATGGGGATAGAGTTTGCTGCCGGCAGATTTCAATTCATCGGGGGTCAAAGATGTTAATTCGTCCTCTGGAGCGTAAATTGGTCCAATTTGGTAGAGTGTGTCCTTGAAATCAGCCAATAAACGATAGTTGGGCTGTTGCCTCACTTCCTGATAAGTAAACAAAGAAGGATGGTTAAGAAATAAAAAGAGCCTGGTCCGCCTAAGTATTTAACTTAACATGAAAGATAAGCAACTAAAATATCAAATTGAGAAAGCAAACGCCCTTATGAGTCTGGAGGTCAAATAATGTGAGAACACTTTGTTTCTAAGAAATTAATGGCACTGCCCTTAATTATGCAGAAAAATGTGCTTAGGTGCTTCTCTTTGGTTAAAAATTTCAAAATGCTTTTGACCTGCCGTGAAAAATAAGAGCTATAAGTCGCTCTGCTAAATTCATTTTCATGACATATTCTAGATAATCGATTATAATCAAGCAGATTTAATAATCATGACATTAACAAATAAAACACAACACTCACCATCTCTCTTTCGAATCTTGGATAATGTAGAACCATCCATGAAGGAGGAGCAGCAGCGAATTCATCCCAACCAATTACCACAGCCTTGAATCCATGCCGATGTCGAACAACTTGACCGATGGAAAATTTTAGATTGTAGGGACGTTTTTCCCTGACTTTCTGACTTGCACCAAGAAAGACATGTTTGCGTTCATGAAGTTCAATAATCTTAGGGGGTTGGGGAATTGACGCAGGCTTCGGTTTAGATCGCATTGACAACGCAGCAGACAATATATTCTCAATCTAAATATCTAAATAAAAGCATATAAAGCAAAGCTTGCATTAATGGAGTCCAAATATCTGATGGTTTCGTGATAGAGCTTCACAATAAGTTGCTTTGCATAACCCAAAATATGAAATGGGCTTGTCTTGAGGTAAATATCTGATTTAAGAAGGGATTCAGCATCGGTCTGGGTAAAATGAATATAATTCCATACGAAAAATTGAAGAGATATTAAAAGGAGAATAATAAAGATATGCACTCTATCATCGTCCAGGAGAGGCATCTAAATGTCTGAACTAAAATTGAGATGAAAAATTTAATTACTTGGTTATGCCAATAAAGAATAAGGAAAGATGACTAAAATCTTCTATCAAAATGGAAAATAGAAAGGCACAGTTTTAAAACTGACAAACACCAACAAGTTAATTTTTAATTGGTCAACTCTTCGTGTCCTAAAAAGTATACCAAAACCCAATGATTATAACGCGATATTTTCCGTAGTACTTAAATGTGGCTAATTCGATGGCTCTTTCCTTATCCATATAACTAAGTTCATATCTTAATTCAATAATTTAACAACACTCTATTTCAGTAATTTTGTAAATCATACGTTTGGAAGAATAAATCAACGCTTATAGCACTTTAGGAAAAATTAACAGATAATTTATGTTTTACCACCTTACGATCTATTTTCGACTCCCATTTTTAATTATTGAATGAACATTTGTTCTTTGGCGTTAGTGGCCTTAACTCAGGCAATGATTGGTGCGCTTGTTTTGGTGGTGCGTCTTGCCTCTTGGCTAGCTTAAGTCTCTTCAATGCTCCGGTTGTTTAGGTCCCTGTCGTGTCCACAAAATGTGAGATAATTAGGACTAGTTGAATTTAGTTGTTCAGATTCTTCCTCGACGCTTCCACATATTAAGTCGGAGTTTATCAAATGAAAATCACAAAAATTTTTACTGGAATGATCGCTATGATCCCAATGAATCAGTAAGCCACTGTTCCTTTTCATGGCCTTAAATTTAGCGATTTCAAAAAGTGCTCATTGCTAATCGTGGTGAAATCGCCTGTCGAATTATCCGCACTTGTCAGCGTTTGGGCATCAAAACCGTGGCCGTTTTTAGCGAAGTAGATTCTTCAGCTCACTTCGTTCAGTTGGCAGATGAGTCCATCTGTATTGGACCTGCTCCTGCCGCGCAATCCTATCTTAATTTGGAGGCAATCTTGTCTGCCGTCGCTCAAAGTGGGGCTGATGCTGTTCACCCAGGTTACGGATTTCTCTCAGAGAACTTCAAATTTGCTGATAGTCTTTCTTCCATGGGTGTCGCATACATTGGTCCAAATGCAAGATCAATGCGCTTATTGGGGGACAAAATTGAGAGTAAACGAATCGCCAGTTCAGCTGGAATAAACTGCGTCCCTGGATATGATGGGGAAGTCAGTGACAATTCAGAAGCCTTCAAAATTGCTGATGATATCGGTATTTGATCAATTAATCCACTCTATTAATTCTCAAAGGCTATCCTATTATGATCAAGGCTTCAGCAGGTGGAGGAGGGAAGGGAATGAGAATTGTTCGTAACTCATCTGAGCTTCTAGAGGCTCTGAATTTGTCAAAACTCGAAGCTAACTCTTGTTTCGGCGATGATCGAGTTCTTTTTGAGCGAGCTCTTCAATTTTCCAGACATATTGAAGTTCAGGTAAAGTTCGCTTACTTTCGTTAATATGTGAAATAACAACTTTTGTTTTCATTTTAGGTTCTATGTGATCGTCATGGAAATGCGCTTCACTTGCACCTTCGTGAATGTTCAATTCAACGTCGAAATCAAAAGCTAATTGAAGAGGCTCCAGGTTCTCTTTTTAGCTTCTTTCCTTCCCTCTGCATCAAACTTTGTGAAGCCGCGTTGCTCATTGCAAAATCTGCTGGATACGACTCTGCGGGAACCGTAGAGTTTCTTCTTGATGCAGAGAATCCACGAAATTTCTACTTTCTGGAAATGAATACTCGACTTCAAGTTGAACATACAGTTTCAGAGTGCATTACCGGAATCGACATCGTACATCAGATGCTCCGAATTGCCAAGGGCCACCGTCTTCTCTATAAACAAACGGAAAACGATGTTCCTTGTCATGGATGGGCCATGGAGTGTCGGGTTTGTGCTGAAGACCCCTACCGGGCACTGGGTACTCCCACTCTTGGACAATTGACCACTTATAAGGAACCGAGTAATCTGCCTGGGATTCGTTGCGATTCTAGTGTTTCAGAAGGCTCACACATCTCGGTTTTCTATGATCCTCTTGTCTCAAAACTAATTGCCTATGGCTGTGATCGTGATGAGGTTTTGAAATCAATGGCTCGAGCTCTTGATAGTTTTGTCATTGGAGGAGTTAGAACCAATATACCCCTTCTGAGAGATGTTATATTAGACTCCGGTTTCGTTTCTGGTAATTACACTATTCGACACTTGGATCTCATCTATCCAAATGGATTCCAAGGGATAAAGCTGTCTCAACAGGAATTTAATTTATTGATTTCTACTGGAGCCGTTGTTTACCTTAAAGCCTTTCTTCGGAACTTCTCAGATTCCAGGCAACCTAAAAATGAAACCGTCAAATTGAACATTACAGTAGAGTCAAAATTTTCTTCAATGCCAGATGAAGTTACAAAAATTAACGTAACTCCTCGAAACGGTTATTTTGAAGTCAAATTACCTTCGTCATCTTCAATACTTCGCATTCCGGATAACTTTTGCCTTGCTGATAATCTTATCCAATTTGAAACAAATGGTCCAATTTTCCAACTTTGTGAACGCAATATTTTAGGTGATGTATGTCTGCAATATCGTGGCGAGGTTTATTGGTTACGTGTACGTTCAGAAAAAGCCTTCCAAGCTCTAAACTCTATTGGAATCAAGAGTCTGAGGGCTGCTGATAAGAAGTGTTTCGGCGATAGTTCTACTGGTGGTAGCTGCCTTATAACTATTCGAGCCCCACTTCCTGGTCTAGTCACATCGATTCTCGTTTCCACTGGGCAAGCAGTTGTTGAAGGAGACGAGGTGTGCGTCCTTGAAGCCATGAAAATGCGCAACTGTCTTCGTGCACCACAATCTGGAACGGTGAGCTGATGATCAAATACTTATTTGTTAACAGCATTATGCTCCCCTTTGAAAAATATCAATATTTTAACTTCAATTTAAGGTTAAATCCGTGCGAATGAAGGAGGGCCAAACAGTCTCTGAAGGCGATTTGATTTTAGAAATGGAGCAATAAAGGACGATATTTTTGTACCTATTTCATCGTATATAGATTTTGTACATAATCTAACGTCTTTTTCACCTACTTCTTATTGCCACCTGTTTCGAAATCTTTCTCATTTGGAGAAAAATTTTCTTTGCTCTATGAGAATGAGCTTTTGAAGACGAATCTCTTTTGAGTTTCTGTTATTCCTTAGTACTCTTTCATCTAATACGGTACAGCGGTAAGTAGACACGGATTTTGTCAAGGCTGCCCTCGAGCCACCTCTAACTTTCTATTGGGATTTTACTCATTCTACCTCTTCATTGTTAATATAGTTCAAAGATTGATGTCGACGATACCTGCGAATAGAAAGTACATTCACGGGCCTTGGTTTTTGTGCCGCCGGTGGCAAGGTTGTTTAAAAAAACGAAGAGAGAGAGGGCATGTCGTTGAGTGCCACCATCAAAATCAAACATTCAGCCTATAGAGGTAAGGAGATGTTACGTTAGATAGAATGTGAAACTTCACATATCTCTATCTCCGATGTTGTGGAACTTGAAAGCTATGCATCCTGTAGACCAATTCATATCGATGATTCGATTATTTATTTATACAAATTGCAGGCGTTTTGATGGTTATCACTAGCCCTTTAGTTGACTTCAGGCTTCACGGGGGGGGGGGGGAACAGAAGAGTGTTTCAAAGATGAAGGTAGAAAAAAGGGAAGGTGAGTGCTGTGGAAGTAGTCAAAGATGGCATATAATGGGGTGATGGTAGTTTGAAGTCAGAAGTCAACTGCCGATTAATAGACCTTTTTGCCGTATGAATATACGTTGTCCAGAGTGCACCACGTGGAGACAAGACTATCAACTATAAAAGCACTTTAAATATAGTATCCTTGGTAAATAGACATGATCATTAAATGTTTTTTTTTAGGATATTTATCAATTGTAATGTTTGAGTAAGCCTCTACGGATGTTCATTTTTGCTGAGACTTATAGTGGAACTAAACAAAATGAAACCCCTGAGGTCATTAAGGAGGGTGTTCAGAAAACTTAAATTATGCAAAGGGTATAAAAGGCATGTTTACTTTCTCTTGTTTGTTTAAAGTGAGCTCAAAAGGCGCAGTTGATGAATATTCTTTGTTTTTTTGCACTCGTCTCTTTCCCAGTAAAAGGGCGTTAACAGGGCTGGATTTGCAGACGCTATTATTCTCGAACTGTCTCACGTTCTCTCTTGAGCTTCCATAGTCGTTGTATAGTATATTCTGGTCAGTCTACTCCTGGCCTTCTGCTTTGGAACATTGGAATCAACCTTAACCCTTACAGAAGATAACTTGAAACTTCTCTTACGAGAATATCGAAATTAATCAGTGTGATTTTGCACTGGCCTCTGACTAGTCAAATATCAGCCTTTATTTAAATAACGCTGTTACTTTGAAAGGGTAAATATCAATGAATATTTGTATCAACTGGCAGACTTTACGTTAGTTATCATTAGTCATTTGGTTGACTTCGGGCTTTACAGAGGGAGGAACACCAAAGCCACAAAAAAATTGAGATGGGGAACAAAAGAACGTTTCACAGATGTAAGGGACAGGTGCAAAGGTAGAGAAAAGGCAAAATGAGTACCGTGAAGTGGTGAAATTTGACTGATAGTCGGATCATGGTTGTTTAAAGTCAAATGTCAACTGCCTTTTTCTAGCCTCTTTTGACGTATGGGTATAAGTTGATCAGGGTGCGTATTATTTTCTTCAAACACACGTTTGTTTCCTTCTCATTTCCACCACAACTGGCACAAAAGAACCGCTCACATTGTTCGATGTTAGAATTTGTGGCCTACTTTTATAAAATTTACCAGTGTACACCAGGCTCAATTGCCAACTCGACAATGACTTCCTCTTGAGGTGAATTTTAATAATAACGAATCAGTAGAATGCTAGAGGACACAACGCAGATGAGTTTTCAATGAATGAGTCATTTGTGTCCCCGCTGGTGGGGAGATGGGTTCGAGAACTTTGCGGAACAATGTTCAGTTAGCCCAAAAAAGGTTAATTGTTAGTTCGGAAAAATCTTAAAATTAAAAGGATAGCTTCGATATAAAAGCGAAGAAAACGTATTGATATTGCCAAGGAAACTTAATTGAATTCCACCCCCAAATCAGCTGCTAGTTTAGCCGAGTAATTTAAAAGTTAATGCCATTGGCTAGGGTTGAGATTGGAAGGCGATTGGCTGAAAATTACGCACCATTTTCAAGTAAGATTAGCAATTTGTTGGCGTCACCTTATACTATCCAGTTGACATAGGTTCGTAAACGCCCATGCCATCTTTAGAATTACATTGGACCTAGTTATGCAGGAAACATGGTTGAAAATAGGTATTTATCATTGAATACTTTACCGGCAAATCGATATCTTACTCTGAATAAAGAATGTATGACTTCATCATATTTTAAAGTAAACCTAGCGAGGCTGAATTCGAGCCATGCTGAACATAGCTTGAACAAAGGAGCTATTTTCAATAGCAATGGAAAGGGAAAATATGTGAAATTGATTGGAGGAAAATATTTAACAAATATATGCACCCCTTAACAAAATTGTAGGTATCAAAAAGGAGCATACAAGAGTGAGCACCCAAATTGTCCCAACGGAACGCCTACCACTCTATAGTTTCTTCCATGTTAGTCTTCAAGGAGTGTGCGGTAGACTTGCCTCCACGTGGTGCACTCTGGGCAACGTATACTCATACGACAAAAAAGTCCATTAGCCGGCAGTTGACTTCTGACTTCAAACTACCATGACTCACAGTACTCATCTTACCTTTTCTCTGCCTTTGTGTCTGTCTGACCCTTTCACATCTGTGAATCACTCTTCTCTTCCCTCTCTCCACTTTTTCTCACTTCTATGCTCCTCCTCCTCTCTGGGAAGACCGAAGTCAGCTAAAGGCTAATCATAACGGCCAAAACGTCTGTCATTTGAGATAAATAAATTTTAATCTTCAGTGCTGACTGAATAGGTCACCAACCTCTCCAGTACCTTGCAGCTGGTAATGTGATCGATGCTGATTTACGGTCAGTACAAATCTACTTATTTCTGTTGAACTCAACTAATCCTATTAAATCTACTCCCCTCCCCCTCCTCCACAGACAACAGATAACCCAACAAAACGCAAAACCTTCCAATTAAACAAGCAGATTTATTATTAACACACAAACTAAATAAAGCATAAGACTGAATGAGAGAAATAGAGATAGACAATAGAGGCAAATTGACGGCAACGTCATGTTGCGATAAGACAGAGAATGGAGAATGTTGGTGATATATTTATATATTAATAGAGTGTCGGGTCAAAAGTGACTAGGTCGCCGTAGGTGATTTGAAAGAGGATTTGCTTATGCCTGAGGACTGTTCGTGAGGCTGTTTGGATGGAGAGATCCACACTACACTGCTTCCACGTTGACGTGTACGGAAATTGTAACCGCTGAATAGATCTGCATCATCAAAGTGCACCTGTTCTGCCGGTCGGAAAATGTTCTGCCATCGCAGCTCCCCTCGATACGCCTTAGAGATCATTTCAATCAAGAATGGACTATCTAAAATCCACAAGTAGAATTTTTAAGGCACGACTTACATCATCTTAGCGAATTAACACTGCCATTTTACAAACTTACCAGAACGTGCCCAAGAGGGAATAGGCCTCCGTTTAGCCCGAGTTTCGTCTTCAGAATCGGAGTTATATTCGTCCAAGATGCCAGTTAAATCGTAGGAAATAGGAGACCTGAAATGGTTAGTAGAAATAAGTTCAATAATTGACAGTTTAGCTTATTTGTAGCTTTTAACTTCTATGACCATCCAGGTTAATTAACTAACCAATAAGCTCTGAAATAAGGCAAAAACCTAGGCACTAAGTATAGAAGCTTGAAATTTCAAGCATCAAAAAGTAGTCAAAGTTACATAAAATGAGACTCATTGATTTGCAGAATGATTATCTCTATTGTACTATTCGAACTCACCTACGTTTGAGCCCTTAATTGTGTTTAGGTAATTTTCAAATTTTTCCCAATATTTCTAATAGTGTAAGCTTGTGACATTCACAAAGTTTCCTCGCTAACAAAGACAAAATGCGGAAAAATGTCACCAGATGGAAGTGGTATTAGCACCCAATCTTTTAAAAATGACAGAATTTATATATATATATATATATATATACAGCCTATTTTACTAAGGCATTAATGTGAACCGTGAGTGCCAAAATGCAAAATGCAACTTCTACACACGTGTGCTTAGTGATGAACTTCAAATAAACGAAACACAAATGTCCAAGTCGCGGAGTCCTTATGACAAAGCAGAGTAAATCCTAACTTTCCTATAAAGAAGTCGCTTGTTTCAGAACCGCGATCAGTAATATATATATATATATATATATATATATATATAAACTACTGTGAACAGAATACACCCCGATGAGTGTCTAGCAAGATGGTTTGTGTAGTGGCTTGGCAGTAGATTATAAGTCGACCGAAGAGTTTGAAAACATCAAAATACTTCGGTATAATCAACTACACATATACAATGAATTCCCTTTCAAATTATCGATTGCTTCAAAAATTACGAAAAAATGATGGAGCCCACAACAAAATCAACCTTTGAAGGGCTAATTTATGGCAAAATCAAAACTAAACTGACCGGATATAAGCAAAAGAAAGACCCCCCCCCCTCTAGTATTAACAGACGAACATTTCCAGATAGAATTAACTTACTCAGAAATGACCGGAGGTTGAGTTTTCAGCTGATTGACTTGTGTTGCGTGTGGAAGGGGAGGAAGAGTTTGAGTTTTGACAAAATCAAAGTTTTTCATGTAATTAGTCGAAGTGGTAGGATTAAGAGCATTAGTGTGAGAAGACGAGGTAGAAACAGGTAAATTCGAAGAGTTATTTCCGAAAGGCTGCTTCACCAAATGACTTGTAGATGGAGCGGCAGTGCTGTGAATAGTAGGTTTCAACGGATTGAAAAGTGGCTTGTCTTTGGCTGCGAGCAACTTAAAAGGAATACGAACCGGCTTGTTCATATTTTAACAAAGGCCAATTAAGTAAAAAAGAAAAAGTGCGACGATTTAGTCTTGTGCCACATTACAGGATGAACATTTGTTCAGCAGATACAAAGCACCAGAAACTGATTCGAAAATATCTCCTTACCAGGAAGCGTACAAGCCAAAGTTGAGAAAAAAACAATTACCTCAAGCTAAATAGTTACTCTTCGAACCAAGAGCTTTAAGAACACACCATAGCATAAATGATCAAATAATACACACAAGGAACGACTAAGTGTAGGATCGGCTAGACAGTAGAATTGAATCTTTATGAAAAGATAAACAAAATTATAGATCTCCTAATTAGTAAGTTACACCATAGATGAATAGCCAGAAAGCGTTCAAATTTTTGGCAACGAGACAGAACCTAAATTAGTAAAAAATACAACATTTCCTAAGTGTTGGTAGTAGACTACTAACAAAATGAGTTGAGATGGGATGACATATTAAGGGATTAAAACAATTATTAAAAGTATATCTAAATATATAGGAACTCATCTCACTCCAATGGCATCAAAACATTACAAACAAGAACACCCTTTATGGTAAGATACACAACTTTCGATAACTTGACTTCTCGTTTCAAGCTTTATAGGACTCGTTTACTATTCTAACTTTTTCAATTATTAAAACTTGTAGGTTTTTTCGTCACTGCCTTGTAGAATGATATTTAAACTGAAAAACTCACTTTCTTCAACTTCTCCGCCTCCTGCTTCTTTGCAAGAGCCTCGGCATTGGCACGCACGGCAGCACGTCTCTCATTAGCAGCCTTCACTTTAGCCTTGTGTTCGAGAGCTTTGCGCTCTTGAGCCTCCCGCTGTCTCTCCTGCTTCTCAGCCATCTCCGCCAATAGACGCTCTCGTCTCTCCTTTTCCGCATTTCCTTTAGAAGAGAATATTGAATGCCCAGTTCTAGGCAAACGTCCACCAGTGGTCATAGTTGTACTGCCATGAATTGCAGTGCTTGCTCCATGAACTACTGACCCTCCACCAAAAGATTTCTCAGCTATAGCTAAAGATGAATTAAGGTAAAATTAGACCAAGACTAACTTGAAATGCACGAGCAAAATCAGAGTTGATGAAGAGAAGCAAGTTTGTTGAAACGAGAGAACAGCACAAGTGTGTAGCTTTTAATGAGGCAATGCATGTCTGTTGATTTAATAAAATCAACTTACACAAACGAGCTGTATTTGTCCATTGTTCTCTTAATATGCAGTGTACACCTACATAGGTGAAAGCGTGATAAGTGTAGATTTTTCCAATATCGACTGGCTAAACAACTGATACATTTGCACAACCATGGGTAAACGTAAAAAACCAAGTTCTTTCCCTTGTCTTCAAATCAGGAAGGATTAAAGGAACTAAGATATTACAACAAGGATGAAAGAAATCAAACGCATCCTGTAAATTCTCAAACGGAATTTGGGAAAAATTGAAACCCCCTCAAGCCTCGCCAAACGTGCGATACATATGTCAAAATCGGAAAATTCCGCTAAAATCATTAATTAAATTCACAGAATACTTAGGGTATTATCAAAGAAAACAGACCAAATCAACGAACAACGGCGTTTGAAGTTTAGCCCTTGGCAAAACAGAACTCCTGAGCTTGAACAAACAATAAGGAAAATTGGCCTAAATAAAGCGAAAATGAAACTGTCAGAGTAAACGTAGAGTTGGTTTCTTAGGCAATAACGAGGGGTTAGTGGCCAATAACATCAAACAGCTAGATCCGTGCAAATAATTATAAAAAAGTTAAACTCAGCTTATTGACCTATTGCCATAGACCATACGATTTTGAGTGTTTAGTGAATTAGAGATTTATTTATTTATTTCAAATGGCAGGCGTTATGAGAGGTATCATTAGCCCTTTAGTTGACTTCGCGCTTCACAGAGAGGAAAAGGAACACCAAAGTGGCAAAAAGTCGAGAGGGGGAACAGAATAATGATTCACAGGCGTAAAAGAGACAGACAGACACAAAGGTAGAAAAAAGGTGATGAGTACTGTGGAAGGGGTCGAATATGACATACAGTCTACTGTGGAATTATTCGAATTTGAAATGCGGTGGGGTCTTGGTAGTTTGAAGTGAGAAGTCAACTGCCGGTAAAAGACTTTTGTAGTTTGAAGTGAGAAGTCAACTGCCGGTAAAAGACTTTTTTAAGTATGGAGGAAGTGATCGAATAAGACATACAGTGGGGTGAAAGTGATCGAATATGACATACAATGGTGATCATGGTTGTTTGAAGTCAGAAGTCGACTGCCGGTTTATTAGTAGACTATGAAATGCGGTGGGGTCTTGGTGGTTTGAAGTCAGAAGTCAACTGCCGATTATTAGACTTTTTTGTCGTATGAGTATACGTTGCCCAGAGTGCACCACGTGAAGGTAATTCTAGAAATTTAAACCCGAGTCCAGTAACACAGCATAAACATAATACAGATCAATATTATCACGTTTATTTAACAAAATTTTCAACATTGTCATGCCAGGTAATTTAGATCGTAAAAAAATTGCTACAAATAACATATTAAAGTGGTTTTTACGGTATAGCCATAAAATACATTAACTTTCCAAAAGTACAAGTGATCTAACTTACTAGGACAGTTAGTTTTGCTGATTCCTTGAAGATTATTATTAAACCTTGACATAGTTGGCGGTCGCTGGATAGATCCAAGACTAAAGTTGGAGCTCGACATGGGTTTAGAGGATTTCATTCCACTGACAAAATTATTACTCATTTTTGCAGCTGTCAAGTTTGCACTTGTATTATTTGCAGCAAGAACATTCTTGATCTTCCCAACTTTCACAGGTTGAGATTGAAATGACGTCTTTGGAGCATTGGTCTGTGTCGTTACAGGAGTCGGAGCAGTCACTTTGGATGCTGTCATCCAACCAAGCCTTGAGAGCCAATTCGACTTAGATGTTGACCAAGGTGTACTGTGTTGCTGCGGTACACTGGGAGTCGACGCAACGAAAGGGAAGATGGATTTCACTAAAGGTGGCTTGTTACTGCTTACAATGCTACTAGTAGCAACTGCATCACCATGAGAAGGTACATCCACCGGAGAAATTGAAGGAACTTCAATGGGGGTTTCAGCTGGAGTTTCTAACCTTTGAACCACCCGATCCTCTTCCTCATCCTCAGTCATAATTTCTGAAATGGCAGCCTCCTGATTAATAGCCCCTTTTAATACTTCAGTATTATCCTCTACGGTATGGGGGATCTCATTAGTAACCGAAATCTGAATTTCTGCATTTGCATCGGGAGATTTGAGACTCTTGCTCTGTAAAAAGAAAAATCAAAGCACGATTATAAAATATCAACAGAGGATAACGGAAATAAAACCAAATAATCTAACCGTTTTGGACGGATCACCCGTGAATCCTCTTTCTCGTTGGAAAGACGTCTCAACACGGCCAGACTTACTCTAAAGGTAAAATTTGAATTATTGTCAAGATTAGCAAAAGAGAAAAAATACTAACATCTTTGGACACCCTTCTTAGGGAACCACTTGATTTTTGGAACACAGAATCCGCAACGCTTCGATTATCCTATAAATACGAAAATTAATGAACAAGTGGAAGGGGCTGGGGATGTTTATTCAGTAAAAAGAACGCGATATACCATTTTGGATGAACGGCCCAGGGAGCCATTTTGCGATTGGTGTAAGGATTCAGCAACGATCTGATTATCCTACAAACGGTACAAGAATCTTAAAATAACGTACTCAAGAGAGCTAAGCTGTTAAAATAATGGTAACTAATAGCTTCATGCTTTCGTGGATGTTATCAACCTACTAGATTGATTAATTCAACTAAAGGTTCTGGAAAGTGGAAATGAATACTCTTTGGAACCTTAACATACCAAACGCTGAAGAAAAAAGCAAACGAAAACGCATGGGATGAAAATTTCCCCTAATTTCTAGAGCTTGCAGGAAGATTCAACCCTTGGTTGCCATGTTTAGATGCTTTTGCAGGAAATAATTCAAAATGATTTGTTGTGGATAAGAGGATATTACGAATACCGATAAAAATAAGAATAGACTATTTTGAACAACTTTCGTAAAGACCTACTTTCAGGATATACATATTGGAGAGCTTACCCATTTTATAATTAGGGATGAAATGGAGACAAATATGTATAAGAAACATACCGTTTTAACTGATTTTCGTAAGGAACAGTTTTCTTGGAGTGAAGAGGATTGGACAGCACACTATAGCAACAATTAAAAGGAGAAAAAGGATGAAAAAAGAATGAAATGCCTGCTATAGGAAAAGAAAAGGGATGGTCATACCGTGTTAGAAGCCTTCGGCAAGGATTTATCTTTAGAATTTGATACAGACCGGACATGACTGCTTTCTCTCTGCAAAGTTTCAGCATGTTTACTTTGAAAATAAAATGGGCAAACAAAACTCAATCCACACAAGTTCTTACTTTAAAAGACATTTCCGAATCCCCACTTTTACGTTGAGACACAGATACAACTGGAGGATCCTTAAAACAGAAATGGAATTAAGACGATTATTGAGGACAATGACATAGCTAACTCAAAATGTTTTCACCTTCAATGATAATTTATTCAAAGACTCCGTTCTACTATTTTGAGATCGGGAAGGCTGGAAGCGTCCCTTCTTAACAGGCGGTGGCGATTGAATATCATCGGATGTTACGGAAAACGTCTAAAATATAAAAAACGAAGTAATATAACCAAATAGGAAGAGAAACTAATCCTTAGACACCTTTAAGAAACTATAGCAAATTTCAATCCAATAAAGAGCAAGAGAAACATGATGGAGACAAGAATAATTCGAAAGGCTCGAGCGGATCAAAAAGAATTCAATATATTTTAATTTCGTGAATCTTAAAGAATGATACCTTAGCCGACAAAAGGATAATCATAAAAAAGGCTTGAAAATAAAAGCTAACAAGACCTAAACATAGGCAAATAACGAACTTCCAGGACAAAGACTACAAGCTACTCAACCATTATTAGAAAGACTGCCCTAGAATTTAACTTTAAACATAGGAACCTACCTTTTCCTTTACTGGTTGCGGAGTTAAATTTATTGATTTCGTTGTATTTACCAACAAGGTGCTTTGATCTAAATCAACAGGTTTTGAAGAGGACCTGGAGTTATTTGAAGTAGGTCTGACATACGTCGCATTTAGCTCCTTATGAGCTGCAGGACTAGACACTTCCTCTGGAATTGAATAGATCTCAGAAACTGTCGTCCCTATAGACTTAAAACAGAAAAGGGAATCATAGGAGGTTAACAAAAAGGTAATGTTTTCTAATCATACAAAATCTTAATTGCGAGCCATAACTAACCGAAAAAACCCTTGAATTTGAGAGCTTTGGTCTCTTTGACTTTTTCGAAAGGGCACTAGATCGATTTGACTGTCTAGAAGGTCTGGTTTTTCTCTTTGTACCCTTTGGCAAGCATGCATCTTGTTTTATTAACTCCAAATTACAAGGAATGACAAAATCGGGAATAAGACTCTGAAGCTTCTGGATTAACCTCGAAAATGATTTAGAAGCTTGGGAATCTGAATCCGAGGAGAGTGTCTCCAATTTTCGCATGAGCTGCTTGCAGCTTTCATCCTCATTCATCTTAAAATCAATTTTAAAATTTGTGACTTAGAATACGCATTGTCGATGCATTAAAATAATATGCACCAATGGGCTTGTAAAATTTAAATAAATTTGTTTAAAGGATTTGCAATAGTCTATTTTACATTTTTGATATTTTTATGGAGATTTTTTACTTTTTATTTACTCCATATTGTATTCTTCTACCATATCCGTTTATTATTAATAATCGGTTATTGTTACTATAAGGCATTGTTTGATTTTATGAAAAGAATTATAACTAATGGTTTCTAAGTAGGCTTTATAATACCAGATGCAATTGTATTACACTTCAAGTTACTATTTTTTTATCTCTGTGACATTTTATTTGGGATAATTAAGCATAAACCTATAACTGACATTCTTTTACTGATACTAGTTTATTTTTTTCAACAATGAATTCATATTCAATTAAAATCATATCCACCACTTTATCGCTAAATTAATTTTTTTATGCTTTACAAGAAAAGAAGGGATAATTTTAACATTTAATTCTGAAAAACAGTTGGTGGCAGATATTAGTGAACATGAGGTAATTGCGGAATCGCATTCCTCACCAATTAGAAAGCAAATCGATGATACTTTAATCAAAATGATTTCCAATAGTCAATTTCTACGCGAGCTTCCTCCACATAACTCAGAACGAACAGGTGATTAAAATACGAGTAAAGTATCACTTCAGTTCCCGAAGTACCATGTCAACTCTAAAACACCATGGAACTAGAATACAATCGTGGCTCTGTTTACATCATTTTTTGTTCCCTGCCTTTATCAAGTCTATGCTTTTATTTATCGTTAACCGTTTAATGTCATCTCATATTCTATATTACGAAACATTTTGTGTCGAAAAGATTTTTTCTGAACAGATTAGCATAATCATTTTTAGATATAAAATATTTATTTATACCATTTATGCGCACTGGGTTTGCATAACTTTTTGAAGAGTTATTCATATTTCAAATATGCATATACCTTGGGTAATAGTGTTATAATCAATTATTAGTCAACTCAAACCACCACGCCTATTCAATCTGTTTGGCCAAATTTTTTTTCTAAGCTGGAAAGATTCTTGGTACAATCAATGAACTTCAAATGCAGTAGAGAAAATTACATTCATAAATGTAAAACTTATGTAAGATGAATGATACACATTTTACTAAGCTGAACTAATTCAATGTGAAATTAATTAGATCACAACGCAAGTGGAAAGACGGAAGAGTGATTGCAGATGAATCAAATTTCATTTATTTTCCTAAAATGACTAAATGCGTTAATGTAGCAAATGTCCTCATTTATTGTGATACATTTGAAATCGGAAAATGATGGTGGTGAATTAATGAAGAGAAAAGTAGAAAGAGAAAGCAATAGCGTTCCGCACCTATGAAGATGACTTCATGTTGTATAGACACTCGCCAATCTAAAATACAAAGAAAGGGTTTAAAGAAAATTACTCGAAATTTCACACGGAGGTAGTAGGACGCAAGCAACTTTTACAAAAAAAATTGGGGATAATTTTGGAATCAAATAAAAAAACAAACAGAGGGATACTTTCGGTTTCCTTGTTGCAGCTGCTGTAGCTTAGCTAATTTTGGAATCAATGGAGTGGGAGCTATATCGCATTATAGTTGAGAGGAACTGAAAGCCTCATTTGCAATAAGATTAATGTTTACCACTTGGTAACCAAATATAATGATCAAAATGGAATTGGAAGGCTTAACGAGAGATCCAAAACACAATTCACTTTACCACATTAAAATGAAATTTCTTTCTCAAACCTTGGATTAACCTTGTACGAAAAATGGAATGCCTTGTCTTTCATAGAAAGTGTTAATCAATGAAACTGTACCTGCTATGATCTGCCATGTGTGTGTAATCTAATCGAGAAATTCAAATGAGCAAATAACGATTTTGGGTTCAGTTCTCTCCAGGCAGTCATAATATTATCCAAAGTTTTATTGAGAGGCAAGAAATCGAAATGAATTTGCTCGAAGTGTCATTTGTTCAGCATTGTCACATTCATGTGAAATAGACTCAGAATGCGGACCGATGGTGAGGTGGAGTATGGGAGGTTAGTGGGATCATTGCTCTATATTTGGATATTTGCTAAAGTTCATGACTCTAGGTATATGTATATGACAATGCCTTAATTTCACGAACTAAAAAGTGAAAATACTTCCCAAGCAAATTTTCTCTCTCACCTTGGTATTGTTATTTATAAAAGTAACTTAGGGTCAATGACTCCTTTAGCTGCATCTATTCGACTCATATTGGAACAAGGAAGCGTAGATTGAAAAGAGGCGATTACGGTATCGTAATACGCGAACATACCCATGATCTTCTCCACTAAAATTGAAAGATTTATCATTAACAACATCTTTTAACCAAGGTAACAAAGTGAAAGGTTTTAAAATACGCTAAATTATAGGTCTCTTGATATTGGTCAATTTAAGAGTTAAAATAAAACCAGTATAATAGTCTATGCTCAAAAGAGAGTATGCATGCGAAGATCGAGTATGGAGCAAGCTAGGCACCCACATAGGTGTCACTCAGCCAATCAGCAACCAGTAACCATACAGATCAATTCAGAGCAGCGTTAACTGTACTTAACTACCAAGCAAGTTAAAGCTTAGATAATTTTGGAACAATTTATGGATGAAAATTGCCGAGAGCTGAAACTATTTTGAAAGAGTTATTTCTTTTCCATTTTTCCATTCTTTTTTTTAAATTCAAATGGCTCGTTAAATGGCAATTAATTATTTATTTCCGGATTTGAATCAACTTAATCCTGTTTGAAAAATTTAGTCTTGCAATAATTATTTGCTTTCATTGCCAAAATTTAGAAAGAAAATGTGAAAGTAATAATTTTAACAAAATATAAGATCCCATTTTGACGACAATATGAAGATGTCTGGTACAATAGAAGTCTCTTACTCCGTCAGTGATGGCGGTTCAGGCAATGCCTTGCGGAAATCTTTGTAACTCGTAAGCCAGTAGGTAGTAGTTTTTATGCCACCCTCAAACTCAAGGGGTCCTCTATATTCAGTATGATAACCACCAAGAAAGTCCAAAACTTGCTTCGTTTGGAGACTGATGTGAATTCGAAATGCTGTAAGGAAAAAAAGCCGGCTGTCATGGTTGATTAATGAGTTATTATGAAAATAGCAAACCGGTTGTGTAGAATACACTAGCAGATGCACAAAACATCAGCACAACTGAATACAAATTGCAAGGGTCTTTAAGTTCAAGATGAAAATAGAACCCACCCTTTCCAGAGGATTCCATCTTGAGAGCCTGTTGAACGGTGTCACCAAAGAGACAGTAGCGAGGCATTGTGAGTCCAACAACACCAGCTACACAGGGTCCTATGAGAAATTCCACCTTCAGTTAGGCGTTAAACTATCTCTCTTATTACTTAGTGGAAATAATATCTCGTATGCTTAGTGTGAATTAGGAAGATATGCTTTTAAAACGGTATCTTTTGTGCTTATATTTGCAGAAATGGTCTAAAATGATGGCTTTCGAATGATACCAAATACTTAAAATTACGAATTTTAGGATACTGTAAATGAAATGAGTTAAGTGGACAATGGTAATTCAGCTTTACATTCACTTGCTCCAATAGTGGCATGAGCAAAATTCCATCCTTACCTTTTCGCTACCGCTTCGACTAGTAAGTCAATGGCGCAGTTATCGAAGCCAACAGTTGATGATTTAACAAGACAGGAATCTTCCTTTTGATGACAATGCCAATCAACTTTCTCGCCTAGTCTTCCAGCTTATCACTCCTAAGACATGAACTTTAGGAATACTTTTTGAATAGCATGGAAATCTTGGGACCCACCAGTATGGAGACCAATGCGCAGTCGAAGTGGAACATGGGGCAAATGCTTGATAGTGAAATTGGCACAGGCACAGAGCAATTCCAATGCTGTCATAGCCACTTCACCAGCATGTCGTCGATTATTTCGAATGGGGAGTCCTGAAACAACCATGTAGGCGTCGCCAATCGTCTCCACCTTATACACATCGTAGTTCGCAATAATTCTGTCAAAAATCGTGTAGAGATCATTAAGGAAGTCGACAACTTGTAGAGGTGTTGACATAGCCGAGATAGTTGTGAAACCGACAATGTCACTGAAGTAAATTGAGACCTCATCGTACATCTCAGGAGCGACGGCAATTCCTGCTTTTAATGACTCAGCAACAACTCTTAAAGGGAACCAAAAGTCAGTATAACTTGTGAGACCTACGGAGGAAGCAATTCATGAATAAGTAGTTCTTTCTTTCTCCTCTCCTCTTCTAGTTCTTTCATCCTCTGTTGAACGATCTCCTCCAGACATGTTGAGTACTTCTCAGTCATCTTGGTTATATGTTCCATAATACTGATTTTTCTATGAGAAGTTTGGAAAAAAATGTACTTAAACTTACTTGCCCATTGTCATATATTCTATTTGATCACTTAGTTCACCAAATGTTGGACGAAGTGTAGGATTCTCCATCCAGGAGCGTTCAAGGATATTTTTGTATGCAGGTGGGACATCTTTACCATAGAAATGGTTAAACTGAAACAGGATTTTAGAGTAATCGAATATGACAAACAAATTAAAATGAATGAGCTACTTAAAATGTCAGGGATTGAGCATGATCGACACTTCTAAGGTATCTGCATTGCAAACAATCGAAACTGGTGAGAACTCCTTGAGCGAACGATTGCGAGTTCGCATTGTCTCTACCATCGTGTTCAAAACTCATCAATCTACTCATATCACGCCACCCTCCCCCCCCCCCCCCCTCCTGAATGAATGTTGTAGGCCTAGACCTCGACTACATTCACCCACGAATCTATCATGGTTTGCCTTCTCAATGTGTGCGGTAGGTTGTATGGAGTTAGACTGATGGTAATTCAGGAAACATTCGCAAGTTATTGTTCGCTTGATAAACTGTCTCAACCCCCTATTAACAAATGAAACTCGGATGAAAACATAACCATCTCCATTTTTTAACATTCTAATCGCCATTACCTTGACCCCAGTGTCCAAATTGAACTTTCTACAGCCATTTTAATTACAAGAGCGAAATTAGTGTTTATAAACATATGACTATTCGCTTTTATACCTTAACCCTCGTAAAATCCAATTCTGGTTCACAACTCAAATACTACAGACCCATCTCTTAACTAGCCATCACGAGTTTCTGCCTCGGCACCCACGCACTTGATTCATTTCCAGTCTTAGCAAAAGCCGGAGATGCTAGACTTCTACCAGTAAATTGACCGCAAAAAAATCTCCTGGCAACACAACGTACTCTTGGACGAAATGGTGGCGTTTCACGAGCTTTAACACGGGAGATGATAACATCAGGTGTGAGTTCTTCAATTCCAAATGGTTTGCACTGATAGAAGACAGTGTGAATGATAATTGCAAAGGCGTAGACGTCACCTGGTCTTGAATAATTTCCAGTCTTATCCCCATTTCGCAGTAGCTCAGGCGCTAACCATATTTCATCTAAAATAATAATTAAACGAGACATCAGTTTTAATTATCTTCAGTTAATGGATGTAAAGAATTATAGCATTGATGCCTTCTGGTTTTTGAGATGGCAAGCTGCCAGTGAGGACATGGATGTTTGGAATTCCAAAGTCGGTAATTTTTAAGACCCATCGGCTGCCGACAACACAATTTGTTGCCTTCAGTCTCCCATGGACCTTAACGCTGGATTTGTGCAGAAACTCCATACCCTGAAATTAGTATTTAGAAGGGATCACTGCGTAGTCGAAGTCCATTTAAGGATGGGGGGAGATCTTTTAAGTGGCTTACATGAACGAAGTCCGTTAGAAGGGACAGTTTAATTGGCCAATCAAAGTTAATACTCTTGTTTGCAATTATGTCCTAAAAGGGCGCAACAGAATTCCAAAAGGGAGGTGTCGTAAAATAAGCAAAGAGAAGGAATTTAGATTGCCTGTAAAGAACCACGATGGCAATAATCGTAGACAAGACCAAATTGATTAGGGGCCATGTAGCAACCCATGAAGGTGTTTATGTTCTCATGCCTGATTCCTCGTAGACCCGCCAAATACTTGACAACTGCTGAGCGCAGTAAAACATGAGTCAAGTCCAATTTCTTTATACGCATCGGTTCACCCTGCAAAACAGATAAAAAACAAGTCTTGTTAGCAATACGCTTTGGCACATATTTGCTAGGGACTTCCTAGTTCTCGGCATCATGATGAAAGGCGCAAAATTCTTGTTGATTCAACTGTCAAGCTGAGTTTCATTCGAACAACCTACTGCATTGAGCGTTGTTGGCAAAATGAAGCGTTCCCTTGTTCAAGGTGAATTAATGGACACAATAAATGGACTTTGATCGTGAAGTTAGGAGGATAGTGAGGAGGACTGAGAAATTGATATCTCAGTAATATCTTGAAGGTGCATAATACAAACGTACATTTAGCCAAGCAATGGATCTCAAACGCCGATTGGCCATCATCCTATCACCACAACATCTCCCTGATCCCGACGATCCATCAGCATTGCTGCTCATAATAGTTTGCAGAGAAGTATTCATTCCGGAATTCAATGTAGCTCCAGTTTGTTTTGCCGAAAAGCCCAACTCCTGAAATACAACGTTATTTTAGTGAATTTCCGTTGCATTCGTCTCACCTTATCGTGAAGCGATTTTGATGATTTCACTTCTTCCTCTTTGAAAACAAAGTCCGATTCCAGGAATATGAGTTTTTGAGAGTTGATACACCTTGCTCTACACTCAAAACGGCTTTTGATTATTTTGGTAAAATTGTTCTTTGCAACAACTTACTTATACACATAAGTGGTGCTTAAGTAGAAAAGGATAGCGATGGCAAATCCGAAAGCACTGATAAAAAATATAGTATTCAAGGTCTCCATAACTAAAAGGAAAGTTAGTAATCTAAAGTGGTACCATGTGGACAAGTGTAACGCAAGCAGATAGTTTTGAGTGGACCCTTTCCATCACCTGGCCAATTCATGGAATTTCTCATCTGGGGCAAAATCAGTGGATGTCTGATGACAGCAACAAGTTGGAATACGTCGGTATAACTAACCGACCTTAAGGTGTCACCATTGTTGTCGGTAACTGAAGGTTTGAGAGTGAGAATGAACATATCGAAAAGAGCCCTGATATCGCTTCCATTGTTGGTTGTGTAAGTGAACTCAATGCCCGGAAGTGTTGGAACTATGATTCTAGCATTCGTTCGAATGGGTGAAAAGAGGCCTTTTTTGCAGTTGAAATTGCCCCCAACATTCGCCACATTGAGTTGAGCCATTCGAGTGGCCAAAGCGGCAGCATGGGCAACTGATAAATTTATTTCCTGTTTTCGTGAAATTGGCATTTCGAATAGCCAAATAAAGAGAAGAGTAAAGAAACAGCTGTTAAAAACAATAATAATACTCATATTTTAAAAATGCGAAGTAAATTATGTTAGATTGAAAGTGTCCACAAATGCTAATCACGACTACCCCCTTGCTTGCAAGTTTCAATTTCAGTTTCTACTTTTAGCAACTTCCGTAAATTGTGTATTTCTTGTCAATAAAGCCTCGCCAACAATGCGCGAATATAGTTAGACGATACACCTGAAACGAATTCTGCGCATAGAACTGTAAGAACACTTTTTGATTCTTCTTAGCTGTTACTTAAATTTTCAGTTAACCCATTTGATATTTGAGATAACGAGAATGAAATCTCCTGATGACCTTGCGAGTGACGAGAACTGGTTGTGTCTATTAAATCATTGCCATATATATTTCGGTTAGTACTATAATGAACTAATCATGTGGCATAAAATTCATCAAAGGCCTTTCTCCTAAGATGATTGACTTGAATATGTTGCATCAAGGGGTTCGGTTATGAGTTTAGTGGTACAGCCAGGGGAAACCCTCATGGAGTTAATTCATTCAAATATGGTGTAGATCAGTTACCTCATCATAAAGTGGATCATTTTCTATATAATCTGTTCCGGTGGGTAATGCTGTAAAAATCATAAGTGAACGACCTGCCGAAAATGTTGGACCAGATTCAGTTAAAGCAGATTTCCAAGCGATTAGACTATCGTAAGTGAGCATATCCAGCATGTTTATCTGAATGATAGCGATTCTGCCCTCCTTGATTTGTGTGAGATTTTGAATATTAATGAGCAGCTTCACGGTGAACGAAGGCTTCGCAAATATGAGTAGGGCTAAAGGTGAACAATTGTGATCCATTAGAAAGAGACTGATACAATGCATATAAATGCCGCCTATCAAGGAAACAAACCATCTAGATTATCCTGGATGAGAGATAAAGATTTGGTGATGTTAGCATCGGCATTCAGATGTAGGTTAAAGAACTCAAGTTCAAGGCATTCGTGAATAACAGTCACAGAAAGCGATGACATTCTGAGCAGTTCAGCATTACTGAAAGCGGCAGATTCGAATTGAGAGAAGAGGGCAACTCGTTGCCAGCCTACGTGGTGAAGATAGGATATGAGTCCGCGGTAGTGTGTCATGCGTGGAATGACTACTGATACTGAAACAATTGTAGGGTTGGTTTGAAGGACCATGTCGTCGTTGACATGACTGACAAGTTCTGAAATGCCACCATAGTTATAACAATAATAGTTGATTTGGTAGATCCGTTGGGACTCTGTGTCGTTAAGAGACCCTGCTGTTATCCATTGATTCACAAGATGGCAATCACACAGAAGTGGAGGGCCGAGGAGCGCACTGTACCCTGGGAATTTTGTGGCATTTTCCTACAAAAAATATGTAAATAATGTGCTTCCAATTGCCTTGACATGCGATGCTCAAATAGGTCCATTCACATTTCTCTAACTGCATACATTGCTCAGGAAAATGTTGACATTTATAATTCCCAATAAGAAATTACCCTGAAATTGTGGGTAAAAATTTAACTAGGAATCTCAATTCATAAGTGGTGCCAAGGAGGTGGTTGAAGTGACATATATCAAAGCGTCTTCCAAAATTGACAGTAGGTAGCCATGTGAGATAATTCATATGGTAGATGATTAAATATAAAAAAAGCCATAGCGAATCGTTAATTCGAGATAAATAATGGTCGGAAGGGGGGGGGGAGAGGGGGTGAAATCGGAAACTTCTTGGAATAAATGCCCAACTGTATCTGCAAAAAAGGAAATCCTTTCAGGCTACCACCCTTGCACTCTATTGGTTCCTTATAAATAAGTAGCAATTTATGATCATGTGCAAGAGTGAGATCGAACTAATGAATTTAAGGGAAGTTTGATTCTGATATTGGCTAGAGTTCAAGACGTTAGCTCAAACTCTGACGATATCAAACGCCACTACTGTTTGCATTGGTCCCCCCCCCCCCCCCCCCCCCCCTCCCCTCCTAAGGCTTTGGGGTCCACTAAATTATTTGCAATTTTCCTTAAAAAACTACGTAATTGTTAACCAAATCTCCCAGTTTTTTACTATCACACATATGAAAATGAGAATAACCTTGATGTTTTTGAGAACTTGTAGAATTTTGGCTGCTCTGGTGGAATCTTGCAAAGTGCAACCGGACACTGCTTTCGGTATAACTCGAACCCAAATGCTATTTGAGTTATTCTCCGAGGAGTGGGGAAGAACGTGATTCACAGCAGCGATGGCACTTTTTGTGTAATTGAATAAACTTGCCTCTGGGTAACAGGACTTGTCAGATGTCAAGAAGTAAATGTTGAGAAAAGGCCTCGCATTCGAAGATGGTGTCAAAACGATGAAGGCAAGAAATATCCCAATGCTTGGGAACATGTTTGAGATGTTGGGGGGAATGTAGCGTTTCCTAATTACTTCTCTATTTAAAGTATTCTCGGTAACTAAGTTGCATGGAGCAATCCATTCAATTAGTGATTCTTGCCACATTTTTTCAGCCACTTCTTCAACAAATTAAGTGGGTATTTTTGCTGCCTCTTAATTGAATATTTAAATAGAAAGGATTTACTCGAAAATCACTTATCAGTCCATTAAAACGCCTACTTTCGTTTTACATTAATTCGCTGAAAACCTTAATTTAAAGCTCTGTCATTGTTACTATAGTGTCCTGTAATCTCATTTAATTCACTCCACTAACTCATGCCTCTGATATCAATCGTGCTCTTTACGTCCCTTGAGTCAACGTCTGACATTGAGGTTTTCATTTGCTTTCCTTCATACTCTTTCCATAAAAAAAGGAGTAAAACGCATTCGATGTAATCTTCTGATATGCTCCATCGCATAACATCTCTACAGTGTAAGCTCTTTTGGTACTTACTGTAAGAGAATTTGTCAACCTATCTTCCTTCAAGTCGAGACAGAATACGAAAAAATATTAAAAATTGGATGAACACAACTTAATCTGAGTTAATAACTTATTGAATTTGGCTAGCCCCCCCCCCCCCCTCTAAGATATAACAGGAAAATAATCTTGGCTACGCCCAAACCAATGAGAACACAGGAAAATACCGTGTGGGATGAGTTATCGTGCCAAACTACTCCGTAATAGGGCAAACTTTATTCTTTGCTTCAACAAAATTAATTGTTGATTGTCTGATAAAGGCCTACCCGTTTGACCGTGCCATTCGATACCCAACCCCTAACACGTCCAAACTCCTTTGAATGTCCTAGTGTGAACAAAATCATTTTAGTCAACCAAGGCGACGTTGCACACTATTGAAATAGTACACTTTCATCCAAGTATTACATTTTCGTCCATTGAAAGTGGGGGATTCCTTGCAACATTGCGTTCTTGATTAACACTAGAGCAATTTCACTGGTGATTGTTATTTCTGAGTATTTGATTTAATTCCTGTGTTCGTGAACGAGGAGCCTTTTTAAAATTACAGAATTTAATTGGTGGTCTCAACTTATTATTATGATTCCAATATTGAGTCGGCAACCTTACGTTCTCTAATGTCTACCCAACTTTATTCTCCAATGAAGGATTTAAGAACATAACCTCTGCTCCGATCAGGTGTTAATTTTCTGAAATTAGTTGGGCAAGAGATCTTGTGATGTACAGTTGATATAAAACATGATGCTTGAGATATTGGAGATGAATTGGAAATATTTTGAGAAGCTCCACATTTACTTTTCTACCTACTTAAAATTGAGAAGGGAAATAGAATTTGAAACATGGTGGTCACTATGGTTTGTGAACGATGACGACAAAAAATGGGAAAAATGGGCATACCCCTGAAATAATTGTGTGATTGACAGATCTGAAATCGTTAAAATTCTCATGTGATGTACTTTTATAATGCTAACCAACCACCTAAATAAGTCAATGTGCTAAATTGGTCCCCTTATGTTGAGGACAAGTGGAATTATGAGACTCTTTGATTGACGAGTGACTCCCCATTAGACAAATAGTAACGACAATTAGGAATTTTGTGAACATGGAGAAGAGCTGACGAATGTCCGTTATCCTTGAACTTAATGTCACAACTCAGGTCTCTGAACCTCAAACCAGGACATTCGAGACTTATATCCTAGCATTGTACCAAGACGCCATTAATTTATATAGCAGTGAATCTGAACGAGATGCAAATGTTTAAGATAGGGATAATCGTTGTTTCGGTCAAAAATGACTTGATTGAAGACGAAGGAGGTGGACTACTGCTTTGTCGATTGGTTGGCACAGATGTTGAGAATATATTAGGTTGGCAACTAAGTCATTGCCGATTTCAAATAAGAAGGGAAATTCGGAATTTTTGTTTAAAAATATAACTTTATTCAATTAGATATTGGCCGTTCTTGTCGATGACCTTTTTCCATCGTTCTGGCAGAGTAAAAATTCTCCGTTCGTAAAATGTCTGGTCTTTGCTATTATAAAACTGAATTAGGTGTGATCCGACATCATCCGCGTTGTTAAAAATTTTACCATTTAAAGAGTTTTGCATGGAACGAAACAAATGGTAATTCGAA
>UZAE01012135.1:0-49903 GCA_900617975.1 Rodentolepis nana
TTAAAATAAATTAAACAAAATATCGTGATCAATAGATGTACATCAAATATAACCTCTTCTTTCATCTTTTCCGTCTTCTCCAAGCTTTCACTCATTATGCTTTTTACTTAGCATCCCCCAGTTGCTAACTTTTTAGTCAACGCTGGTAAAATGGATAACATTTGGATTTGTCAGCAAGTCGAATTGTCGGTATCAGGCTTTGAAGATAAATTAATTTGAGCTATTTTGGCTCCTTCTGAAGGTATCCATTTTCCTTTTTGTGAAGATTTTAGCCCCTCCCAGGGTTGTGGCGGATTGCTACCTTAGTAAAGCCTGACCGACTCAGAAATCTCTATGGCAGATTCTCCAACATCTAGCTAGACTCCCAGAACCAGCTAAGCTATAGCCCAGCTATGAAAGGAAACAGACGTGTAGCACGGAGCACGTTTATTCAGTACGCATATTGCGGATAAAGTGTACACGCAGGAAGCTTAATCATGATCAGGATGGGGGATTAGGTTAAACAAACAGAGGTTAATGATTGGTCACTGTTTGTACGGTCGCACCTCCCAATCATGGCGTGCAACCATGCGATGACGTGTCCCACAGGGTTAACGAAAACGCAGAGACAAGAAGTAACACACATAATATTACCCAGCACGACTTCTAGTTAGGACCGTCGTGGGCTTGTGCTCTTTAAATTAAGAAATATGCCTTGATACTTACATTTAAACTTAGACGCTTTAACTTTTATTCTCCTTCAATATTTCCTACACAAAAGGCTTTTTCAGAACGGGGAGAAGGCTTAAAGGGTAGAAGAGAACTGTGGAATAGAAGTGTGTGCACCCGTCTAGTTATATGGGGAAAAATGCACTTTAATGAAACAGGTAGTCAGGCAAAATAGTAGTGTCCCCAGGCAATTCGGAAGGGTTCAACTAAATCGATCAACTAAAAGTTTGAGTGAGTCTTGACTGCTGCCCAAATTAATTAATTAATTAATCAATTTGCAGTTGCTTTCAATAATTAATGCAAAAACCAACTCTTAAACAGATCATGGTCAGAACGACTCACATTTTTGCTTTTCTCAGTTACCAAACAGTGGCTCACAAGAAATGCGGTGCCTAGAAACTTCCTTCAAATTAGTTTATTTCAATTTTCTCATAACACCCAGTCCCACAAGCTGATTAGATGTTAATTACCAGCTTTCCTATTCCCTACTTTAAATTACTGCTACTCAATCTAACATCTCGCTCATTTTTCTTCACTAGTATATCCAACTCAACTCTTAGTCTTTTGATTACGATATGGAGCAATGGTGTGCTAATCGGATACCTCAAAGCCTAATTTGCTAGTGCTGTTAAAGCGCCTTTGGTGTGGGGTTAGCGTAAGTTTAGGGTATCGATCTCAACTCGTTTTTCGTAAAACCTTCCATTTACGTAATCAAATGCCTAAATATTCGGAATGCTGTTCATTTACCCATATCTCGACTAATTAAGCCTTCAATTCTTCTGCTCATCAGTTTACATTTCGTAAAAATATGATCCCATTAGTAAAAATATCTTTGTTTCAATGTGTATTTAGTATGGATGACACCTATAAGGAAAAATAACTGCCTCTAGCCTCTAAATCTGAAAAGGCTATGGTAATTTAGAATTTTGTGAAATGTGTCATATCCTGACTGCAATGTAATCGCTTTATTCTCACCTCCTTATTAACGATTATTTACTTTCCTTCCCATTCGATAAGTTTATTTACGCTCCTTACATACAATAAACGCAAAAGTCAATGTCGTATCCTTTTGTTATTCTTTATAATACTAAATATTATTTCCATTAGGGAAGTACAATATGGTGAACAACGTTTTCACTAATTCCAATATTGAAACTCAGTTGAATGTACTTTGCAGTAGAGTGAATGTACCATTGCTTACAATAAGTTTGCACTTGCATCCAAACCTACGCACTGTGACAAGGAAGGCAAGATTTCATTTAAAATATGAGTATCGCTGTCTCATCCATCTTATTTTTACCGTGAAACGAATTGTTAAGAAATGAGGATGCAAAGTAGCGAGTTCAGTGCTTACAAAAACCAGGGCTTATGGCTATGAAATCATGCTTGTTAATGCTGCAGCATTGAGTCACTTTCAAATAACCTTATCTTTTGCCTTGAAATGATCCGCTCAGACCTAATAATAGTAAGTATAGTTGCATAAAACAACTTTTAAAATTAATTGTCGATGTTTTTACAAACCGATTAAGCAAGTTCATTTGATAATAAATGAAATCGACTAAATGCGTGGAGGAGGAGATACCACTACTGAGCATTAGCAAATCAAACCACTTCATCATACCACGTCGACACTGAAATTGATTTCATTAAAATGCAACAGGCCAAGGTATGCTTAACTAATGAAATTTTATAATTTAACAAAAAGTTTTAATATGAACTTAAAGAGAGCAGCATGCCTAATTACGTAATCGAGAAATTCGTACAAGACTATGCACGTAACCAGTAGGAAAAATTGTTCACATGGAAATGTCAAAAGCTGAATAAAATTTTACGCTATAGCTACCATTTTATCTCATACACTAAACAATTTTTGTTCTGCTAGTATTCAACCTTCAAGATGTACTTTGGATGGCAATTTTTAAAAGTTGATTTATTGGAAGAAAACGTAGACAAAATCTTCATATGATAGGAGATTTATTCTGTTGATATAAAATTGTTAGTTCTGAAATTTGAATAAATAAACCGATTTGCAAGCAGCAATGGACTAGATTTCATTAACATAATTTCCTTCAAAATAATGATTTGAACGGGCAAAAGATACATATTGGATTTATGCTTAGTGAAACTGTTTATAGTGTTTGCACATGTTGAGCACTCAAGGATTGCTCATTAAACGTGTTAAAAGCCCATCTAATTGTCACAATTATTTATACCACTTTAAATCATTCTAGGGATTCCGATAAATAGGGGAAGAGTTTCATCATTTTATTACAATATATATTTCTTTGGTATAAATTCTAGCAGTATTTATATTTATCATATGACAACTTTGCAGTAATAGTAAGAGTCTCATATATTGTTAACGAAACATAATTATGATTAATATCCTAATAAAGATGTGGAGAAAAATATTTAATATATAGGGATTTATGAATTAAAAATACATCACTAAAGGGTAATTTCATTAAAGCCCTTCATTTATTTTCATAGTTTAAAGTTTTCATGGACAGTGCAACTTTTCCATACTTTTATTTGCAAACTGATTTAAATGAAAGAAGGCAACAACGCCCTATGCCATTAGTTAAGTCAATTTATGATTCCCAACGTTTATATGCATATTAACCGAAATATTTACTTTGAAAATTCAGTGTCCTTTCTAATGAATGTGTATATGCAGATAGAACTCAGCCAGACTAACCGATCTAGTCAATGGTTCGAACACCTATCAACAGTTTTTATTTATCCTTAACCTACTACTACATTGTATATCACTGAGTTACTAAGACTATTTTCAGGGTTCTACAAAATTAAGATATATCTTAGAGCACTTTGAAGTTAAGTACTTTTATCAAATTCCTTAAAATTATGAAAATTCAAAACTTCCTGTTGTCCTTACACGAATAATATAGGTATGCGACCGTAATAAAAAATCACGTTTTTTGTCTTCTTAAAGTATGGTCATGCCCAAGGGCACATTAGGCATTCGCCTATATTTTACTCTCAGATCCCGCAATGCGATTGAATTCAAGGTCAAACAAAGGGAGTGGAAATGGCTACTGGAAGGAGGTCGTGCTTATGGAACTGCCATGTAAATCAGTATAGCAAAGAGACAGCAAATTTTCTTAAGGGTTTATACCATTTTAAGTTTCACTTGTTTAGGTTTAATTGACGAATCCAGGTTGGCGAATAAGTATCGCTGTGAAATAAGAGAACAAATAGCTAGTACATTTTCACTTATTAATAATTTTAGTACCTAGATGGTAAACCCCTACCAGTAGAATTTAAGAAAACAAAAATAAATGATAGCCCTCAGTCAACAAAATCCAATAAGTAATTACTGCTTTACGTTTTGAATGTATTTAGGCGGTCGACGAGCCTTCTCGGACTGAGAAGTCGTGAAGCAATAATTGCCAGTGGGGCTTATGATCCACCCAAATATCGCCCAATTAAAGGTAGCAAAATTTATTCCAAATCTTAACGTTTAGATTTCAGCAACCGAGACCAGGAGAAAAATCGATTGGCTTCAATATTTGCTTTTGGTGAGGACTTAACCAAAAAGAAAATTCAGGACGGAGAGAAATCTCCTTCACCAAAATTAAGCCGTTTTGATGAATGTAAGTTCATGTTCCAAACACATTTTGTCCTCTTAGTATTTAACGAATTGCAAGATCGCCAGTCGTTTCTAGAGGAAATGCGAAGCCTGGGAAAATCCTCAGCGTATGACAGTCAAATTCAATCTGAAATTTCGCAAATTATCAAAGAAATGGAACTTATAGATAAATGTGAAAGTGAAAAGCTGTTATATATCCAAACTAAGCCGTCGAAATAAACTAGAAAGATGCGTGATTTGTCAAATGTACTTTTATATGTAAACGACAAATTAAACTATAGAGAATTTTTCAATAAGGGGGAATGGGATAGGAGTTCAAAGGAACATTCATAGATTCATCAAACAGACATGCTGGGATCAAGAAGACAGTTGGGAAAGGAAAAATTTTGAAGATAATGCAGGTATTCTTATTTCAAGAGGGATCGAACTTCCTTGTGAACATGACAAAGGTACTCCACGTAGGTAGCATTTCCATTATCATCACGATCCTCACACATCATGCGTCGAATCCAAGTCTCTGGAAGATCATTTTGCCTAATCACACGTAGCTGAAACGAATAAAATAATAAAAATCTCGCCTACTTATTTTATCTAAGTAGAGTTATATAAAGGATCAACTCACTCGAGGGACATGAGTGAATTGAGAGATCACGGAGTTAACAAGCCGGTAGATACACTTCGAGAGAGGGTTATCTAGCTCATTCAAAGTAGCCTTTTCAGGTTCAAGAACATGGATATCTGTGACTCCAAAAACTTGCTGTATGAATACTGGATTGACCTGGAGACCACACCAAATGAAAGCATGAACACCATTTTGGACAAAATAGACACCAGTTGGATCAAGACGCTCGTAGGAGCAACGAATGGGTGTTGGGAGCTTGCTTCCCGCTGTCTCCGGATTTATCTCATGCTAAAAGAAAATTGGCAGTATAATCAACTTTAATATAAAAGTAGATCATGTTAGCAAAAATTGTATGGACAACTCACAAGTGGGAAAACGCGAGGATATACGAAGTTGTTAGTCTCCTTAGGGCTCATCGAATTGAGAAGGAATAAAAGGTAGGCACGATCATCAATGGTTGAATTCTTAGCTGAAAATAGAAAGAAAGACTAGGCTAAAGTGGTCAATGGTTTCTTTGGTAAGAAATTTCTGATCTAACCGGTAATCAATAGGCCAAATAGAAAATGCATCGGTAAATAAAAAAATTGAATTTTTATGCATGGCGGGAACATAATTGCCATGGAAAAGGTACCGATATTTCAAATCTGAAATAGGCAAAGCATTTGAGGTAGGAAAAAGTAGATTAGGTAAGCTATCGTTCTCCCAGGTAGAGAAAAATGAAACGAAAGGACATTCAGTTGCAAATCTGGAAAATATGTGTGGATGTGGGAGCGCTCTCAAGGCAAAAAAATGAAATTATAACTAATTAGTGAAGTGCTTAATTTAATCGTTAAAAGAAAAATTCAATTCAGGAGAGACGATCAAGCAATGTAAGCTTGAAAGCAGGATAAATCTTTAGTGATCCTACTAAGTTCACTTTTATGAATATTTGCTACTGTCGATCAGCCCGACCTTGCTGTTTAACTCGTCAGCTGAGGTTCTGTGGCACTCATGACCTAGAACCAAGTGACCTAAAAGCAGAATACTCAATGTTTTCACTCTCTGAGTTAACGCATCCTACTTGATTAAACATCTACAATCGTCTGACCCATTTTATTTATCACCAATCAGAATGTATTAAAGCAATTTCAACATCATTCTACAGCATTTATCACAAACAGTCACTGTGGACCACTCCATTTCCCCTGGCGTCTACTCTTATCTCAAGTAGACCGCAGTAACAAAAATATTTTCCAAGAGGAAAAAATAGAAAAAAACATTTAAGTAAAAAATGTATACTACTTACCGGATCGGATAGCATCTGTTTTAGCCAGACACTGAACATACAAAGGAAGAAGTTTAATGCTCTCAGGCAGAACCAACTCTCCAGGGCTTGCACCAGGAACAGAACTATTGCAGAGACGTCTGTAGCTAGCGAGAACATTAGCCACTGAAGCTGTGGCTTCGGCTAGAATCACTTGGTTGTTCTTAGCCACAGGAGCTCGTTGCACAGCTAGACGTGCTTGCCAGACAAGAAGGGTATCCAAGTCGGCAAGACGGAAAATGTCTGTCGGATTTGAGGATGTTGTCAAGGAGAGATTGTGAATACGCAGGCGTCTGTGACCTCCAACTGAGGTGTACAACACTGCAACCTGAATGAAAACAAGGTCATTGTCCGACAGCTTATCATCATATTTGACATCACAAGCAACGGTTTGGTTAGCATCTATTGCGGCGAATTCTACGTCAGTCGTATTGGGCAAGTTAGCATTGCCAAGGGTTTCAAAAGGCCGAGTTCCAGTGCTGGTGCGTACACGCATTACCGCATTGAACGCCTCTGGTTGCGAAACAGCCTTCTTCAGATCAGCAATGAATTGGTCCCCTTGTATATCAGCTTGGAAGTATGTATATTTGTAGAGGTTTCCTGAAGAGTACTTGGGAACTTCGCTGATTGTAGCCACATCGATAAATGAATTGGGGAAAAGAAAGAGATCGACACTTGCCCCTGCCTCAACACATTCTTTCCCCAACTTGGTGTAGTAGTCATTAGCCGGTTGGATCAAAGCCTTCTCTCTATCTGTTCCAATCAAATGTCTATCCTCGCGAAATAGAAGTTTCCCGGGGGCATCTCCAGTCGGAAGGGAGGTATGCATAACAAAGAGTTTTCCGCAACGGTTTGCTGACTTCAAAGCCTCTAAACCTGCTCTAATGGCAGGTGCTAGAACAGGTTCTGATGCTACAGGATTTTGAGAAGAAGGAGCAAGATTTTGCATTTGTGCGAACTGTCCAGGAATTGTGCTTAGTAGATATGTGAGAGTAGCTGAATCGGCATTAACCAAAAAGCCTTCAAGTGAGGGGATAAATACGTCAGCTGTATCAGCAACCACACTCATATGTGCCTTGTAGGAACTTGATTCAGAACCATCTGTTTGTGGACGAGCTCTAACAACATTGTAGAAGTGAAGTTGACTATCATAAGTGATGAAACCAACAGCAATCGGTGAAGGACTATCTTGATTAGTCGCTCCTGTAGCTAAGTCTTGTTTATCTTTAGGCAAATGAGGAAGGATATCGGTGATGAAGCGTGAACAAAAGAGATTGACCAGACCAGATCTAACTGATGTAGAAGATACATCTAGCAGAAAGATATAAGCCGGTGGTAGGGGTGGCGTATTATTCTTGCAGTATTCAGCGGTTGCAACAATTTCATAGGAGCCTAAACATAATTCGGGTCGTTGGAGCGCGTCAATACGACGCCCAGTGTGATCCAAATGGGCGAAGTATTCTTGTGGAACCTCTGTAGATGCACCACATAGACTACATTGGAAGCGTCTTCCACCATCAATGAACACAAAGAAGGGACATACATAAGCCTTGCAACGAACGCAACGCACTGGACCCTATACGCAAAAGACAAAATCAGAAAACATTCCCCAGCAGCAGAAATAGACATAAGTAAAAAATAATTTGTCAACAAACCTGGGGTCCCATGTCTGTAAGCATAACAGGCTGGTCAAGAGAATGAATAGGAGCGAATGGTTGAATTGAGAGTACGAAAGGTAAACTTATTTGTTTTTGAAGATCTGATGAGGTTGGAACAGCATAGAGAGAAGATCTGACGAAACGGGGATTGCAATTGCCTCCAGCACTTTCTTCGCGACAAACAAAGTCAGTAGTTGATAGAGGCGGTGCGACACCAATGGCACTTGGCTGAAAAGTGAAACCTGAATCGCTTCCACGCGTGGCCTTATCATTTTCAATCACCTATTAAGAAAAAAGTAGCATAGTAGAAAATCAATGATGTTAACATCGGATTGATGGTTTGTTGAAATATCCTCTAAGGGTAACCGATCATCAGCATGAATCGAAAAATAATTTCAAAAAAAGTTTTCAATACTTAGGGAGATTAGAAGAGATTCAAAAACTACACAAATAATCACACATTTAAGTGAAACTAAGAAGACGAATAAATAACATTACATACGGAGATAATATACGCATCATTTCTACATCATCAGCACTGTAGTAGAATAGCCCACATCCGAGTAGTGGTCTGATATTCAACCAATTAAATTTGCAAAAATAAATCATTTCAACAACAACATCTAGGAGCTACTTCTCTTCAGCCTACTCTGAGTCACTGTGGCAACGTTAGGTAAAACCTGATTAAAGCAAACACGTCTGTATATCATGTTAGAAAACATGTTTTCGTGTAAAAAATAGAGGCAAAGTAGTTATTGTATTCGCCCACAAAGTCAAAATTCAATTAGATAATTAAAGTAGCAGAATTTCAGTTTCTAAAATGGGAGGGTACCCGTAACAGGTGTTGTATAAAAACGTTACTCTGAATGGGTTTGGAAAATAATTTGTCGATTTGTTAAACGAAATTGGAGGAAGACAACATGCCAGCAAAAATTAATACCTTAGAAACAGGAACATATTTTAACCAAGCCAGCACTACCAAATAAAACTCTACATTCAAACAAAACAAACATTATGATTTAGTATAGAGGTCGCTTATGAAGATAATTAAAATTGCTCGGGTTCAATGAAAATTAATTAGTACGCGAGGTAAATTATTACTTCCAATATAGCGCAAGCTATTAATTATGAAAGATAATTGCATGTTAAACATTAAACAGAGGTCAATAATTTCAGGTCATTCTCCTTAACACAGCCCGAACTGAAAGAATAACAAATAAATATTTGCAAAGAAAAGCATATGAAAATTTCCTTTGGAGCTAATTTTCACTTTTAATGTGCAAGACGAACAAGAAACGACTATCGCAAGCAGAGAGAATGAAAAGTTATAAAAGACATCCTCATTATGAGAAAAACGTTTTGACCTTTTAGTTTAAATGGAAATAGCAAATGGGATGTTTGTTCTCTACTTAACTGCTTTAAACATGACTATACAAATCAGACAAAAAATCCAACGTAAAATTGAAAACTTAGATAATTCAAACTCATGCCTTTTGCAAGAGGGCTTGTTCTATTCATTGATTTAAAAAATAAGTAAATGTGCATACCAAACAAAGCAAGATGAATTCAAACGAACCTCGATAGCATTAGGCATTCCATCAGCCATTGCACGAACGGACTGAGTTTTCTGCATCATTGATTGCGGACCCTGAGGTGCAGGGGGCATCATACCTACTGGTGGAAATCCACCCTGATATGATAAAGGTGGCATTGTTTGCTGGCCAGGATAGGGCGGCAATTGCTGAATTGGATGTTGGGGATATTGGGAATGAAGAGGAGCCTGTGAAGCAGGTGGCGTGGGGGGCACTTGTGGGGATTGAGTGAGAGAAGTGGGTGGAACTGGTGGATAATTACTACCGTAGGCAGCCATATGAGGCTGAGTATAAGTTCCCGTCGGTGGTTGCAAAGGAGCTGTGTAACCAGACGATGAATAAGTGGACTCCTGTGCCTGATTTATACTTATGGATCCAAACCGATTGGTCAAGGATGGATCATCATGGCCAGAGTAATAACCATATGGCTGTGAGAAATATGATTGACTACATAGGTAGAAATAAGGTAAATAAAGAACATACCCATTTGAATTTAAGCCATTGGCTGGAGACGTTGGCTTAGGCGTTGGCTGAGGATACCCATGGGTTTGAAAGTCATTTTGATCAATGGACTGTTGAACTACAGGTTGTTGCAGTGACTGATGCATAGGCGGCATTGGCGGAAGCATCGTAATATGACTAAAGAAAACAAGAAGGACTTAAAATGCTATATTGTGGTTATGACGCGTCATGAGATGCAAGCAAAAAAGAGGATTGTCTAGGAGTAATATAGAATTTATCAAAGATCTAAAATTCGCAATACGTAGAACAAACGATATTACAAAGCATATAATATATCAAAAACACAGAAGCACCGTCAGAAAATCAGAACCAGTCGGGAAAACACCCACCTCAGCCTGACGTAGGTTGCTGTTAAATAAGGCGCGGTCCGATGCGACCTAATATTAATCAATGTAAACTATATTATTATTGAAATGTTTAATTAATAAAAGTCATAGATACAAGTGTCAAATAATTAACTTCTGCCACGTGTAATAGGATTATAAATTCGTTTCAAATATTGAATTAATATTTTGGAATACTGAATTGCGGATTGCCTGTGTATCTAGAAGGAAAGTTGGCCAATTTATATTATCTATTTTCAACCCTTACCACTATAACTAGGATTACAGTAGTGCTAGATATAAGCACAAATTATAAATGCAACATATTTTCATGCAACAGCGACCTTTAAGGGATTTTTGTTTACACCACAAACTGCAGTTTAACTTCGAAAAAATATTATTAAGGTGTTAATATATTTCAAATAACTCTTCTATTTAATGCATAAATTAAATTTTTATGATTATCCAATATTCAATATATTTGAAAAATAGATCCTGTTTTTACTCAAACTAAATTCACTTTTCCAAGCCCTCCGATCAGGACTAAAATTCATATTTTAACTTTTTTAACATAAAAAATGTCTCCGAATATTAGGACAAATACAATTGTTACTCTATCCACGCCATTTAGCGTTTTTAGTACGATGTACAGATCACGTCCATCTTCTGGAAGATTTGTTATCGAACTCAACAATGAATAGAAGATGTTAGGTAACACATACTACTTAAGATTAGTTGGCATTCTGTTAGATTTTGACAACACTATCTATGTAAGCACCAAAGTGGTGGTTGTTATTACAATTGATACCTACGCTTGTTGCCAATCAACATTCGAAGCCCTTTAATGTCGTATATGACTGATATCTATCGAGTAAATGGTATCCTTACGAATCCACTTTTAGTTGCCAATAAACTGAGAGCTCTTTATTATAAATGGTCAACATGTATGAACTAATAACTTACACATATTAATTTACTTGGTTATGAAACATATTATTTGTTGTGATTTAATGGGGTATCTTCAGCAAATAAATGCTCTCAAAAACAGTGTTCGATTATAGTTTCAGATGAGTCATTCCTAAAACTTTAATAATAGTTACCATTCTCATACCAGAACTTGCGTTGTGTCTTGTGTGTCCATTGCTGCTTCTAGAACTTTATGTTTTAACAATATTTTGACTTCACAAGTCATTCGCTTTACAATAGTCATCACGTGTCATTCAAAATACCGAAAAATATCTTAATTACATTAACGGGCTGCCACTCTATGCAATCAACCAATTTGACGCTTTCTAAAACTAATTTGGCTAATGCGATCCCACTTCTTTCACCTGCATATCAGCGTTTTCTCATCGCCCTCAGTTAAGTTCTTTATACTATATTCACTTTCTTCAGCACTTTTATGTGTGATTATTTGAAAGAACACAATTTGGCTACCAGATACATTACCTATTTAAAACCGTTCAAAACCTGTAAGTTATTTGTAGACTAGACTGACGTAGTCATTTTGATAGTAAATTGCCCCAATTTTAACATGAAATAAAGAGCCATTAATGTATTAATTATAAAATTGAGAATAGATTTATCAAAGTGATATCAAAGTAACCTTTAGTCAGTTTTTTTAAAATTAGTCTGGCCTAAACAACGGCTTCAATATGAATCATGATGAGAGTTACTAGTAACATAAGTTCCGGGTTCAGGAAATTTGCTGAACTGTCATAGTTACAAAGCTGCGGACCATAACAAATGTGTGTTCTACTAAGTCATTTTATTTAAGGAATTTAATAAAATTCAAATTAATGAGTATTTAAAATTTTATTCTGCTTTTAATTTATTTTTCTTTTGCAACTATCCTTTAAATTAGTCAAAAGACAAAGGCTGCCTCTGTAATTACGAGTGGTAGCATTGAACGCGCTCTTTCTCTAGTATTTATGAATGGCGAATCCTTCGTTTAATTACCAATTCAGATTCATTTTGATTGGAGACAGCACCGTTGGGAAATCATCACTCCTTCAATATTTCTATGAGGGTAAAATTGCATCGATTCCCGAGCCAACTGTTGGGGTCGACTACTTTTCACGGAATATTTTATTGACAGATGGAACAGTTATTAAGCTACGACTATGGGATACAGCTGGTCAGGAAAAGTTCAAGTATGTATTTATTGAAAACCTGCTCATTTGACTTCTAGATCAATTACGCGTTCATATTATCGCAATGCTGTAGGTGCACTTCTAATATTCGATATTACAAATCGGGATTCTTTCGAGCATATCATGGGCTGGTATGAAGATGCAGCAAATAATATGAAGTGTCAGCCTCCTATGTTTATTTTATGTGGACAGAAAACTGATTTGGAAAATCTTCGACAGGTCACAAAAATGGAGGCCGAAGTGCTTGCAGAGAATTTGGGGGTTCCTTACATTGAAACTTCTGCCCTCCATGGCGTTAACGTTGAAGAAGCATTCAAAATCCTCGCCGAAGCTGTCTACGAGCAAATGAATGCCGGAGCTTTTAGAAATGTAATTGGTTCTTATATAAGGGCTTTATTTAGTATTATTAAGTAACGCAATTTTTCTAACCTGTGAGTAATATCCTATACTTTAGGCTTAATCAACTCATACATAAACAAAATTACAAGTCATTGATTATTTTATCACTTCCGGTATTCGGCTGTAAATTGTATTGATCATTTTGTGTATTAAGAATTTTACTGATACTCGAAATTTCCATAGACAAGGCAATAGAACTCATGTTTCCTTTTTATATTTAGGTGCATCCACTTATTCTAATACTGTTTCGTCAGTGTCATTTGCTACTGAGTTTCGCAAGTTGAGAAATTAAAATCCATCTTTTTTGGAATTTATTGTCGAAAACTTTACCTTGTACATGACTTATTTTTAGTTATTATCCGAGAAAAGAGATGATACTCAATCCAGTTAGCAAAGGACTGCGAAGTTCATCTTCAAATTGTTCTGGTCTAACTCCGAATCTTCAGAGGATTTTTCTTTATTCAAATAGTTCATTAGTGTTTATGATTAACATGCAATTACATTTCCTAACTAATATATTGGAAAAGCTCCACTATAATGGAGCATTGTATATATTTAATGGCGAACTAACTTTGAATTCTCTTGCGTTAAAATTTGATCACGGGATATTATAGAGCGTTTTATGAAAAACTTTTATACGCTCAACACTCTTGCCGACTTCAAGAGGCCAATATTGTGGAAGGTTTTATTGCTATACAAATTTCTCTATTTTATGAACTTGTAATAGTTCGTCGGTGTATTTGCCTCTGAGATTGCCTTATCTTAATGCTTTTAATCCAATTCTATGCAAATTCTTTTTTTTCTGCAAAAATCTCTTATCATTTCAGCAATGGTTTCGTGATTGCAGTGTATTTATGAACTTAGATTTGAGTATAGGCTTGCTATTATCTCATGTTTTACCATTTGATGTTGCGTCGTCCTTTTAAATTCCTTCTTGATTGTATGACTTCGTAATCGACAACCCCATTCAAAGTAATCTTATTTGGTTAACTGGTGTTAGTTTACAGTAGCAAAATTTTCATATAATTAATAAGTAAACAAATTGCTTACTCGTTTTAACCTCTTTAGCTCGGCACGGTGAGTGGTTGGGACGGTATCAAAGAGGGCTATGGAATTCCCCCACAGACCAACCGTGTCAACCTAGCAGATGACAGGCCAAATCAATCGCCATCGTGTTGTTAAGTCATTTCAAAAGCCCCCTTCATTGCTCAATTGCAATCGTTGACTAATTTTACCTGTTACTTAGCTTGTCTCGTCTTGACATAACCTTGTCTAAATTTAGTCTTTCACATGGATTGGTTACTTACTCATACCTACTAACACTGCTTTATCACTATTCTTGGTATAATTTGACGGTTACTTATCAGTGTATATTTGACCCGCACTATCAGATCTTGAATCACAGTGTATTAGCATTTCGATTTTGATTTTAGCTATTTCTATGGTTTGAGACCCTTCGTGTTCCTTTTTTGGTTAATAAGATGAACATTTGGTTCAATACCCTGTTCTCTGATGATCCGTATGAGAGAACAAGCGCAATCTCGTTTATTAGTGCTAACAGTTGCACCTTTGGGCTGCCTCTGGTCACCCTTTTATTTTTTTGGATATTTACTTAGGTAAAAACCTTTACTTTTTAAGGCGCTTAGCTTCAACGATAAGAATAAAAGTCACTCGAAGGAGTTTAAGAAGTGTGAGCTTCATCGGATTTAGGTAGGGCTTTTATTGAGTCGCAATTAAGAAGTTTGCATTCCACAATCTCTCCTATTGAGCAGACTTAATTAGCGCGATTGACCTTCCAAGCCACCGGATTCGAAATAAGTCATCAATTTGGTTACCTATAATTGGGCGGACTTGCACGTTAAACTTTGTGACGTAGAAAAAAGATGAAATTTGATATCTGCCTTATTGATGCTCTCTCGATGCTCATGATGTACATAATGATCATTTTATTTCAAAATACAAATGGCCAAATTCCAATTCAGTTTGTTCGCAAAGTTCCTCTATTTTTTATAATCTAATAAGGCTTAGCAAACTAGGCTGCAGCAACAAATTGTGTTATTCAAAGAATTTCTATTAAAGACCCTAGATGACCACTAGGTTTGTTTATCCTTCGACATTTGTACTAACCTGTTCGTTCGTTTCGGTCCTTATAGCTAATTAAATTATCATTTCAAATGCAACTTTAGTAAAGTTTCTTCTTTGATTTATTTGGCCATTTCTACGAATCACAATAAGGATGTTTAAATAAGAAAATTTCAAAAGGCGTACTAAATGAAACTACGAGACCTTAGATTGAATTCTGACAAAGCATATAATTAGTATGGTCTCCTGGTCTATCTCTTAGCAGCGGGATGAATACACACAGCGACCATTGATCAGTCATTGATGAATGAATTATGAGAAATGAACTTCAACCTGCTTATTACTATTTAAATAGTTCATAGAACGCTGGAAAATATTAAATATACACATTTTGCACCAGTATGGACTAACTACTTTCGCATGCGTTGCATATGGTAACGATGACTGCAGAAATTCTAATTAAATTAAACAGAATGTTTTGAATGGGAATCGAAGACGCCGCAGCATCATTTCAAATATGAACCAGGATTATGGCCGAAACGAGAATTGGATGGATCACAGATATAACAAATAATCGTAGCAGTCTCGTGACTTATCGCTTGGTTCAGTAGATTGGAGGAGTAAGCCTACTACTGCCTTTCTAAGAATAGTCAGCTGACTTTACCAAAATAGAATATTGAAGTGCATTATCCAACACCGATTGAAATTCGAGGTGGTGAAAATTAAAAACAGAAACCAAGTGTGCTTGAGCCAGAGGGAAACTTGTACCGATCGGAATGATTTCAAGCCCAAACACTTATTCCCACCAGTGGTACAAAATCCAAATTGAATCTAAGAAAAAATTGCCTTGTTTTGAATCAAGTTATGTTCTTTGAATCATTCAAATGCTGCCACGACCTAACTAGCCTTGACAAAGTCATCTGCATCCCCCCTCCCCCCACTATTGCCTACCCAACCGCTTGCAATATTTCCTACACGGATTTAATTTGTTGCCTATAGAGTTTATTAATCAGTTGGCCTAAGGGGAGTGATTGGGCATGTAAGTCAGAAACAAATATCGCCTCACCGTTAAGCGCAACTATTTGTTATGACCCACGACACTGAGAAGCATCTTAGATTTGGCTGCAAAACAATAAACTCAACTATTGGTAGAAAGCAATGATAACAACGCTAAAATTTATACTAATAGAAAACTAAAGTGCTCGATAGCGTTTAATTACCTCGCAGAAAATGGTTAAATATCTATGAAAAAAGTACATCTTGTGCAGTAAAGGAGATGCAAACATGGCAAATAATGGACGCGATTTTATTTATCTAGTCAATAGCAAGGAACTGTCATGCACTAACCAAATACGAATCACTGCATTTAGTTCACTGTACAGTCAATTCGTGGGGTAGGGGCGCCTACAAAAAAGGGCCAAAGGAGTGGCGATTTGACTTGGAATAATGAAATTAGCTATTTATGAACATGAAATTACACTTGACTTCCAAATATAGAAGAGTAAATCACGAGTTAAAGCAAACTGTCTGTTCAGGATCTAATCTTATCCCATGAACGAGGAATTACAACAATGTTGGTTGAAAGGAATTTGTTAATATGTTGATAGCAAAATCTTCCTGCTGGGATTTTGTTCGGCACAAAAAAAGCATACAAATTCGCAGTAAGCAGCCCACTTCCCGTCAGTTACGGGGATAGCATCCATGAATTATTTTCAGTTCTAATTATCCTCTCTACCTTCCCCCAAATTCTCAAAATCGGTTCTTCTGAGTTTTAGCGATCACTTGAGTCATTGATATCGACGAGGACAATTGTTCATTTTAAATAAAATAGGCAAAATATGGAATTTTGTAAGCTACCGCGCGCTCCAATTTAATGGACATATTGGTTTTCCAAATTTCTAAGTACATTATCTAGCGCGGCCTTGTTTCTTCAAATCATTTATGCAATCATTCTTTATAACCTGAACATCTATACTTTTACCCATTTTGGCTTATGGTATAAATTAAAAGGCATCGGAATATTCAATAAAGATTATATTTGACTATACTCAGAAATCTCTATAGCAGATTCTCCTATGTTTGTAAAGACTCCCAGAACTTACTGCGATACCGCAAAGTTATAGAGAAAACAGCGTATCACGTGGAACACGTTTATATGATATGGTGTGCGGGCGTGCTTAACACTGTGTCGTGGAACTTAATCCTTACATATACTTTCTGGCATCATAACCACGCAATGACTCTGGCCATTGATTGGTCCTCCTGGCCTCGGTTATTTATTGGGCGAGAGGCTTCTGTTCTTGTTATGTTAAAGTTGTTTTCCCCATAAGTTCTTTAATTATGAGACTTTTAAACCTATTTCATGTTTTCGGATAAGACACAAATATAGCTCTATGAAGAAAACGGCCAAAGATATTTTTAAAAACATTTAGGAAAGAGGGTGGAGAAAGAACGCACATAAATAATTGCATGGGTGAGAGGAATCCCAATTGGATAATCTTATTCCATGCCTTATGATACTCAAGCCTCATTTATACCTTATAGGAATATCGAATATTGGATTTCTACATTCGAAAAGAGATTCGTGTGACCACCACTGAAATTACTATCGTGCCAAGTACAAAAATGACCTGTTCTACGCAAGCATCCTTTTCTCAACAAAACGATAGTCGAGGAAGCTGCAAGTCTTCCTTATTCCCCCTCTCATGGTCTGAGTAATTAACTTCCATAAAGTGACCACAGAACATTAATAAACTTTTCGGAGGTAAATTCATATACTCAAAGTGAATTAGGTGCTAAAAAGTCTTCATTGAATATCAAAAATAATTGCACTCGCGAGAGCTTATCTTATTCTTCTGCGAAGTATAAATGCCATAGGCTTAAAAGTTCACAACCTTGCCTAATTGAAAACGAAGTAACCTCCAACTAGCCCTTCCATTTTCGAGGAATTAAGAGCTGTACATCTGACAGTACACGAGTCCAAACTCACCAACAACAGAAAAAACAAAATTAACGGAGCTAAAAAGTTGCTTATATTGATTACATGCGCACAAATACACAAAATGGTGTTTCGAGTAGGAAACGAAATACCACACCATCCCCGAAAAAATTAAGAGCATAAAAAGGTGAGTGCGAGTACGTGAGAGATTTTACATTCACTCTCGAAAATCGTCCACACCCATTTATCGACGAGGAGGCGAGCGTCTGCGATACCTGGGAGATGGCGACACTGGACGTCGAGACGGCATTGTAGCCATACGTGGAGACGGCGTCCGATTGCTGTAGCGACCACGTCTTGGAGGCGTCGGTGGCGAGCGACGTCTTTCATTGGGAAATCTAGATCGATTTCCTGCTGGTGAAGGGCTCTATAACAGAAAAAAATCCTAAAAAATACTCCAGATTTTTAAAGATGAATGGGGTTTCAAGCCGACAGTTTACATTTACTCTCGCTCGTTTCTCTCTGGGTGCTAGATCTGAGGGAGGAAGACGGGAGTGTTGCTGCCTATCACCGAATTCACCCATGAAAGGGCTTCGGTTTTCACGTTTCTTCTCCTCGGGATCACGTTTGGAAAGAGGGCGACGTGTCTTCTCTGCAAGGAACTTATTTTGTCGAGACTTTAACTGAGCTGCAGCCTAAAAGACATTGAAAGAGATAGGAATAGATGAAAAGTCATTCAGAATACTTTTAGACTAAGTGCATATTCACGATAAGTCAATTTCAAAAATTGGTCAATAAGTTTGCCGAGGCAACGTGCAGATAATAAATAGATATTAAATGACACCAAAGGCTAGGATGAAGTATTGAACCAAATTAGAACTAAACTAGTACTGATATATTGGATGAAAATACAATCTTGACTGCCCACAGACGTATACCACGTCTATAGGTGCCCAGAATAAAAAAAGACAAAAATGTGTAAATTTTACAAAGGTTTTACTTTCTACCTTAATCAAGAAAGTACAGCTAATACGTCAATAACATATCAGGAAACACTTCATTCCCAGACAAGAGCTGGAAAGAGCAGTAATTGAAGAAATCAGTGGTCAATAAACAAATACAGTTTGTGAAATTTTACGTTTGCTTCACAGGCATCAAAAATATGAAACATTCTCCTGCATAATAGAACTAAATTTACCTCTATGGAGTCTTGGCATCATTAACAATCTGCTGGTGAAAGGAATGTCATAGCATGTGAAAATACAGATTGATTAAGCAATTGACTATAACGAAAATTTATTGTCTGAGTGACTGCTGAATCCCGTTCCTCTGCCCACATTAAAGGCTTGAATATACTCCTCCCACAATAGATTTGAGAATTGCTACCGACAACAGCTAATTATGTGAATGTAGACGAAAGTAAGTTTTACTAAATTCTTTTTCCTAAGACACTAAACTACAATTTAGTAAGCTCTGTATAAAGAAGATAAATTAGACAGTTTGAAACCAACAAGTAGACTTACTGCTTCGTTTGATAAGGGTAGCCAGTAGATCACAGGCGCAGCCTCAGTTTTTCTGAACAATTCATCTAAATTTTTTACAGGTTCCTCATCTAAAGACCGCAAACATAAATTACATTAGACACAATAGGTTGTTAAGGAAAAGCCACGTTCATTAAATGATATTTACCTTTACTGCTGCCTTTGGGATCCTCTCTCAATCTTCTGGACGGTCGTTCGTTCGAAAGATCTCTTTTATGATCATCCAAATGAAGTTTCCTTCCTTGCTGACCATCTAGACCAGGTCGACCTGATTTATCCGCGCAACCTGCGTTTTGAAAATGTTAAATCATCAAAACTGTATCCGTAAAAAAGCTCCAAGACAAAATATCAAATAACTCACCCGCAAATGAAGGGTCTAGAAGGTACCTCGGTGGCTGTTTATCTCCAGATTCTCCATTCTCTTTGAGCCAAGAAAAAAGCGCAACTGTTCCGAATTCACAATGAAGTATACGAGGATTTATAGAAGGCCATCGGCAACCATCCAAGCCCTCACGACACCTGGAAAGAAAAATGCAATTTGAGAAGGCAAATGGTAGGAATACGTTTTGATAGGCAAAATAGATGAAAAGCTGAAGTTGCCAATTATTAAAAAAAGCAGAAAAATTTACTTGACAGCGGTTTCTTGGTCCGCAAATCGAGCAATAGCCGAAGATTTGATGCGATCAAGCCAGAGTTCTGTTATTGCACCAAAATTTTTCTCCAACATAGATTTTAGACTAGCTTGCGTAAATGGACGGACGAGATAACGAATGTAAACAAGATTTGAGACCGGGCACTTTGCACCCTTTGATGGGTTAACACGAATGGGGTCTTCAATCGTTACACCTACTACGCGGGTTTCTAGAGGAATGAATGACCGTTGCGTTTACTTAAATTCATTGAGTAGAAATGATTAAATTCAAATAACACTTGCCCTTCTTATGAAATTCAACTACAGTTTTTTTGATGGGAGACATTTTCCCACCATTAAGACCCACGTCTTTTTGAGGTGCAGGCTTCTTAGGAGTCTTTTTGACTTCCAATTGAAGATTGGAATCAAGAGAAATTTCCTCTCCGCTTCCATAATCCTCCTCTTCCTCTTGAAGTTCAACAACGAGTTTATGAGTGGATGATGGTGGTAGAATTACAGCACGAGGAACCGCAGCAATTGAATCGGTTTGAACAGGAGGTTTCGAAGAATCTTGAGCCTCATTATCTGAAGCGCTATTCTGAAGGGATGTATCCATAACTTCTGAAGTACTCGGCTTCTAGAAAAATTGCAAATTGTCAATAGGATAAGCAAATATTAAAACCCATCAAATTTTAATATCATAATTAATATCTGATCATCCTGTACCGAAATTTCCGCTGCCATTGAAGCCTTTAATTCTTGCAAAGCTGGTTCCTGAAATATTATGAAGCGGACATAAATGAAAGGATAAATTATGAGCGGTGGGAAACAGAACAAATTTATTTTTAAGGAATAGAAAAGCATGTAAAAAACGGACGAGCAGCAGCTGAGGAAACCAGATAGCCATTTTGAATATAAAATAATTGTACGTAGTAAAGCCACTGTAGATTTTGCGTTAAATGCATTATTATCTAATTTGGATTTCGACAATACTAGCAATGGCAATTTTCAAATGAAGTTGAGCAAGGCCTGACTTAAACGAAAATGAACACCAGTGAATTGAAAACGAGAAAGAACTTCATAAATTCAATTTGAGTATACTGTTTGGCGCTGAAGTTGACAAAAACTTAACTTTCCAAAAGGACAATGTTTAGAATTCCATTTAAACAAAGTTTAGTTTAGTGCATTATCTAACTAGTATTGAATGTAATCTTTCCGATCATCAATGATAAACTAAATAGCGATGAAAAAATCAGATAACAGCTGGTGACGGAGTGATAAACGTGCTATTCGATGAAATCAGAAGCAATAAATTCCATGTACAGCAGTTCAGAATGATCAACCGCGCCGGTTAACTCTTGAAAACATGGAAAATTGACGGTACTCACTCCTCTTGCCATCTCAAAACCTCACTAAATGTAATGGAAATATACACAAAGAACTATTTTTGATAAGAATGCTGAAAATTTAGACTTAATATCGACGGATACTGAGGAAAATTGTACATTAAATCAAAATCACAATAATAAATGATGGAAAATATACCTCCGGCTCTGCTTCTGAAGTCTTCAAACATTCTGTAATATTAACGTCCTTCGAAATGGACTTCTTAAAATAGCAAAATAGATATCAACATTAGAACTGCATTAGTATTAAATGAAAAAATGTCCATGAGAACAAATAGCGAATTGGAGATAAGATCACCAAGACGTTATACAAGAGCAGAATATCACTAGGCAAGAGTAGAGATTTGGGCGCCCATAACAAGATGAAATTATTGCAAATTATGCATGGGGAAACACAGAAGAGAGCAAACGAAACAGAAGCTAATCTAAGTACCTCAGGCGATTGATTTTGATCCACCGAACAATCGGCGTTCTAAAAAAGACCATGTATTTCCCAGAAATTACAACCACTGATGAGCGATATAAAATCATAACAGCTCTGTTCATTTGAACACAAACTAATAATAAGTTTGCACTGAAAGCAGCCTAGAATTACCTCGTTTTCTTCACCATAAGATATGTCTATAACAAGCCTAGTTGATGAATCCATTTCCGATGTCTGAAAGAGTAATCAAGGCCAAAATAAATCAAAAATAGCAAAATTTCAAAACAGAAAATTATATCAGAGTGCCTTCACATTGCACAGATTGCGTTCTAATTCCAACCGATGATAAGAAAATAGTGACAAGTGGATGGAAATGATAAACTAAATAATGCTATAAGACAGCACTCTAGGTTCTAATTTGAAGGTATTTGAATACTCACTACCCTTAAGATTTAAATTTAAAACCGATTTCTCAAAGAACAAATAACCAAAAAAGAAATACTTAGTAGCGAATTACATCAATGGCTTATAGCTAAATAAAAAAAGAAAAAAATCTAGGAAACCAAGTATCTCAGAGACAATAGATGCCTTAAAGAGATCAAATTATAATGAGCATATTAACGAAAATGCGACGGAGTAAAAAAAAGTATAAACAATTCAATTTGAGCCCTATCTTTGCCATTTATTAATTATGGAAAAAACAGAAACTGTATAGTCAGAAAAGGAAATAAAATTAAAAAACAGCTGCTCAGACAATTCAAGAAAGAATACTGTAAGTACCTCATTGGCATTCAGTTCAATAGAAAATGATTATTTCAATCTGAACAAATTTTCTGAGAAAGGTAATCGATTTAACTAGCAACGAAGCCTATTTAGGTGGATATAAACACACACGTGAAATGGGCAAAGGTAAAAAGGGCATTAATTTACAAATTATATACCTGTGAATATGAGGGGTCGATATCCGAAGATTTTTCGGAACGCTCTATCTCCATGGATGGAGTCTCTACTGCAACTATTGATACAATCAATATGTGGATTACGAGAATATAATATGCTTACTTGGGGTATCTTCCATTGTTGAAGTAATCTGCTCCAAATCCACGCTGTTTTTAGAGGACATTAAATAATAAAACACAGAAGCAAAGAATAACAAAAAAGTAAACTGATCTTACTTTTCACTGGGGTCATCAACAATAGAGTTGTTATGAGAAGAATCAGACAGCGCCTAATAAGAAAAAAATATAAGTTAGGATTGAGAATAAATATCTTTAAATGAGTGCATTAAAAACACTAACTTCAGATAGACGCTTCACCAAGTCCTTTTTGAGACCGTTCTTATCCAAACCCAATACCTCTAATTCCTTCTTGAGTTCCACGACTTTCAGGGAATCAACTGGTCTACCATCAGGCAGAGTAATGCCGTCTGACATTTTAAAATAATTCTACAATGTAATATTGGATAATATTAAGATCATTAAAAAGGTAACAAATCACATATTTTAGCAAATAAACAGCAAAACCAATGCAATTACGAGATGTTATTTGTGTCTAGTAGGTAACTTGAAAATATAGAATTTTCGGAAAGTGAATGTGAAAAAGGGCTAAATTAGCCAAGTAATCCTAGTCTGAACAATCAAATAAGTTACTGTTTACAAGGAGAAACGAGCCTCTTTATGTGGACCGCCTCTTTACGAGTATTTTAACAGTCAGCATTAATTTAGTCCTTTTTAAAAAGTTTTAGAGATAAAGCGTTAAATAAAAATTTGTTCGTTATAAGAATTATTTTTCAATAAATCATCACGATTAAATTATGCATTTCATTAAAAATGCATTTATTCATTTAAATTAAACGTATATTAAAACGATTAAAGCATGATGCTGTTATTAGCGAACAGACGTTGAAAATTTCTAGGTGCTTACTATTTCACTTTTGAATCCTCTTCACCAATTCTCACAGGAGTCTGTGTTGCTATGTTAGAAAGTGCTACATTCAAAAAATTGGGCAATACATAAAAGTAAAAGCCAAATTTTCCCCCACTCAAATAGAATAATTTGTGATACTACTAATATTCACAACTAATTTCCAAAGTTCAGTAACTTTGCTTTATAAATATCGTCCAGGGAACGGATGGCAACACTGTTCATATGAATGCTTAAGCTATTTTATAATTTGCCTAATATATTTCGATTTTTTCAAAATTTACTTGGTGAAGTAAAAATGATAAGACAATGGGAAGGTTAATCATAGAGTAGCTTGAGCGAAAATATATATTCCTTTCACTTGACATATAGTTCGACACTGTTGCTGCAAACATTTCCACACAGTCTATCTGAACTATTAAAAAATACTTTATATCAACCATTCGTGTATTGAATTAAGTGCTTCTAATTTGGCAATCTAGATTTGAATGAAATGAACTTTACTGATTGTAGGCTATTGTGGGATCCACGAAAGTCCACAAACACTCTATTCATTCTACTGGAAAACGTTCATAAATAATTATTATTTCTGATAAAACAAGTAGAGACATCAAATGAGATATTCATAAAAATGAAAACGTTTTACAGTCAGTTTATTGAAAAAATGAAATCGAACCAATTAAATATTCTTAATTTAGTTATGAACCAAACTCACTAAGTTCAAAATATATGCACCTTTCTTCATGACAATTTCTTACACTTGCGCTGCACATTCTTTAAAATAATTTATTCTGTCATGCTATACAGACTAAATATTAAAGTCCTAACTGAGCCAAAAACCTGATATCTTAATATTTTTACCCTAAAGGTATGAAGAAGTGTAAACAGATGATGACTTAAATTGAAAAGGTTCACTCTTTCACCATATCATGAAGTTTCCGCTGAGCGGATTTAGACTACTTAGCAAATAAAATATCAAATACAGAAGGAAATTGTACTTGGATACTTGGTTTCTCGATATTTTAACGTCTCTTCCTTTCCTAATTGGTTTATAATTACTGGGATAAGAACTCAGAAAACTGTGAAACATCTTACCTCCACATCAATAGCTGTAATTGCCACACAGCTCATCTTAATTGGGCTTGATTTGAACAGAATGTTGCGAAACATTTGAGAGTTGATGGATTTGAAAAAATAAGCACTCTTAAAAAATAGGCTTAGGGGGAAATTATTGGTCCCAGAACCAAGATGGTCAACTTATCAAATAGGTTTCACTTCCTCCTTAAATGTAATATTGAACGAAATTAAAAAAAAAAACATACCTTTGATAACAATGAACATAACATCTTAAGTTCCTCTGCAACTTTATTCAAACTTTCAATTTTGGGCCTTTTGTGAGAAATTCGGGAAATAACCAAGAAATCAAAGATTCGATTTGGCATTCGTGTGTTGAATACACTAAATTAACATATGAAATTAAAAGTAAGATTTGAAATGCAATTACTTACTTTATAAGTAATTTAATATCACTTACCAGTTAGAAATAGCTCAAGGAGCTTTATGCAAGGTCATTCACAGTATTTACAGAAACAATATATGTAGAGTGAATTTTGAAATTGATCATTAGGTAACAAAATTTTACCATGGGTAAGAGAAGACTGTACCCAAAAGTTAGGCAAAACAAATATCACACTCTCTCCAAATAATGAAATGAAGGAAGGAAAAAATTAGATCCTGAAGGGTTGAATTGAAGCCCAGAATTCGGAAATGTTTAGTCTAAACAAGTCAATAAACATCTATTTAGGCAATATCGATAGGTTCTATCAAAAATACTGTTAATGCCGGTTGATAGTGAACTCTCAAGTTATCATTCACTGAAGGGCTAAGAAGGTAGGAATTTATGATGTTAGTATAGGAACCTTATCACGTTGGGTTCCATTCGTTGATATAGATGTTATCCAGACCTTCTTGACTTGAGATTATGTGAGAGTATTTTCACAACTTAAAGGTTACCTTTGCAGACTAGGATAAGAGAAAAAATAGTTTATCCAGAAGCTTTAGAGTGTGGGACACGTCATCGCATGCCTGCACGCCAGGAATGGGAGGTGCGACCGTATAAACCTAATCCGCCATCCTGATCATGATTAAGCTCCCTGCGTGTACACTTTATCCGCAATACCCGTACTGAATAAACGTGCTCCGTGCTACACGTCTGTTTCCTTTATAGCTGGGCTATAGCTTAGCTAGTTCTGGGAGTCTAGCTAGATGTTGGAGAATCTGCCATAGAGATTTCTGAGTTAGTCAGGCTTTACTAGAGCAGCAATGCGCTACAAGAGTAAGCAACAGTAGCCAACTATGAAGTAGACCACAGTGTCTCAGAGGTAATAATCATCATTGACAAAAAGTGCCAAATTTATTTTACTTTACATTGGAAGTTGAAACGTTACATGTCCAGTCGTTTAAATGGAATTTAATGAGAGAACTTTTTCCCACACATTTTGCAACAGCAAATATGGTTCAAGTTGGTAAGTAAAGAGACAAAATTCTCCTGGATCATGGATCGAATATGTCTATAGTCATACAACTGCTTCTCCCAATGACATACATTGTATGCACTTTTATCAAATTGTCGGACTTACTAGACTGATTAACCCAAGTGAAAGTAATCTCAGGGCGACATCAACACAAAACAATTTGATGGTGGAAAGACGAAAACAGAAAATGGAGGTGCTAGTGAATATGATCTCGCGTGTCCACATTTATCAATCAAAGTGATCCCATGCGAATACATGTGTGCGCAATAGTGGTTAGCGTAGCAATTAATCATATGCCACAAATCCAATCTTATATAAATAAGTTAATTTTGTTTATAAAATGGTCATTTTAGTTAAAGACGTCCCTCACGAGTTACAAATAACGGTTAGCTGTAAAATGGCAATCAAATAGATACAAATAAATTAGGAATAGTCATTAAAAATTAGAAATAGGAAAAAAATTGAATGTTGGTGGTTAATTACATTGCTTCTGTTGTGACTGTCCACGTAGGTGCTTTTAGAAGTAACAGTGACAGACACCCCAAGTAGGAAAGAAGCTGTTTCTTCTATTCAGACTCGAAAATAAGTTTCTAGTTATTTCATAATTTACAAGTACCAGGTATCAATGGCACTTCCAGTTGGGCCAGATTTCTGCTCTGATCTTAAATACGCCATGGATTTTCTAAGGTCGGAAGGAAATTGGTAGTGTCTACGTAGCCAGTATTCATTTATTTCCGTGATGTTTCCCACCAACTTTTGTAATTTCTTTGTTCATGGAGATCGTAAACATATGAGCTATGAGAAGTGAATCTTTAGTCTACTAATCAAATTGTAACAAAGGTGAGTTATCAAGCAAACGCGATGACTAATAGGAGGACTTCAATATTCAAAGCACCAAATCATTCGCTATCAACAATTAGGTGGATCATTGGAACTTTTGAATGCCGACAAAATGACTCTGCATGGGACAGACTCCGAATGCATATTCTCTTTTACGAACACAATTGGTGTGAGTGACATAGACATTCCCTTGTTCTCTTTCCACACTTTCAGTCTTCACCTTCTTTGTAATTCGTCTGGAATAAAACCCAAATAAGATAGGGGGCTTACAGCCTCAAGCCATAGTTTTGTCTTCTTTTTGTGACACATTTCANGACGACATGATGTAGATAATTGTGGGTGGAATAAATAGAAGAAAAGCCAATATGAGAGCAATGGAATTTGCTATCTTTGGCTTTGGTAGAATAAGACCATACTGTATCAGCGCGAAAATACCGCTGAGAGTAGAAGCCGCTCCCAAGATGGTTCCATACTGAGAAAGTGGGAATGCTGAGATGACCGTTATACAGAATGTGGAGAAGAGGAAACCACGCATGAGTAAGAAGAAGACAAAGTTGGCATAGAATGCGCCTTCCAAGGCAATGAATTGAAGACTAGTCACAGTAACTGTAAGCACTGCAAATATATACATTGAAATAGCTGCTGGTCTTGAGTTGTACATCAATACAGCGTAATTTCGCTCATATCCTGATGGAAGTGCTAAGAGGTGATCCAAATTTGGTTTATGTACACTTCGAATTTTATCAATAATTGCTCCACAAAGGAAAGCTGCTGGAATGCCACCCAGGAGGATAAACGTGAAAACACTACTCAAACGTTCAGTGGTCTCTGGGTTGTCAAAGTAGTAGTCTAAAAGTATACTGAATTCAGCGAGATAGAAGTTGAATTGAAATAGACCAAGACTGAAGAACATCAGAGCTACTAGGAAAGAGAGGGATCTCATTGATCTCTTCGGTGTAGGGAGTATCTCTGTTATCACAGCATCTACTCTGATATCCACTGAGATTTCATCAATCTTGAACATATATGCACTTGATTTCTGCAATGAAGTAAGGGAAATAAATAATACACAAATAAGTAAGTCTAATCTGATATGCTCAATTCATGAAACCCTTTAGACTTTAATAAATATTGTATTAGCCTACTTAATGCCAAGTTATTTTGAGTGAATATACGGGTGACAATTTCACAATGGTAAAATTATATGTGAAATATCAATTCATAAGCAAAGTTAAGTAAAATATTATAAGGCATTCAATTTTAAAGCGAATTCAATAAAGATATTCACTCTTAAAATTTCATTTTCATTTCGAAAAGCAAAAATAAGGTCTCGAATTCCCACTTTGACATTAATTAGAGAGAGAAACTTAGCTTTGAGTTAGTATGAAAATGAATCAACAATCCGACCATGAAAAATATGGTCCTATTTCTATGCAGTTAGCCACCTTATACTAAATAAAGCTTCTCATATTGATTGACAATTATTTCACACCATGTCATCAAATTTTAAAGTTCAAGGAGAATATCACATCCATTTCAATTTACTAACCTTTATTCTCGGTTCATCAGTGGTGTCCTCTTTATACTTCGGCATATCCTGAAGCCAGTATGACTGTACAAATAATGAATTAAGTAACCCTGTAATTAGAGCTCCAAGAGCTAATATGACGAAACAATATCTGAAGGAGAATCCAAATTTGTGAGACAGATGCACAAAGGCAAATAATCCGGATGAGCTATCATATACTCCTTCTATGAGAGTGACTACCATGGATGATGTCTTCGTGAAGAGCTGACCAGCACTTAGTGTGCAAATAACCATTCCCGTTCCTCCAATTCCATTTAGAATGCTAGCAATAAAGATTATTACTGCAGAAGAGGGTGTTAAGAAAGCGAACATAAGAAGGCCTGAGAAACCGATTATTGAAGAGATCATGTTGATTACCCGTAGACCAACATGATCAATCAGAAGGCCAATGACAACTCCCACAAAGAGTTGAATTACACAACACGTAGTGAAAGCATTGGCGTAAATGACAATTTGTTCCGTGCATGCTTTTGTACCATTTTGACAAACTTCACTGTAAATTCCAATATCTTGAAAAGTAGGGAATAAGGAATTCATCCCATAGATGACGCCACTAAAGCACATTTCAAGCGAACCTAGCAGCACAGCCAATATTTTTCGAACCTTTAATGGAACACAGTGATCTATTTTATTACCTAAAACACAAAGAGGAAAACAATGATAAAGTAAAGATTAAAATTATGCCTATATAAAAGTTTATATTTTTAAAAAAGTCAAAACAGAGCTACAGTATACGAAATTTGGCCTTAATTGCAAATGGTATATGCTTATTGGCTTATTTTCTGCAATTAAGGAATAATTACTGAATAACTCAACATACACAGAGACCACATTTTTAAGTTTGATTAAATTTTCCAATGAGGTCACGCTATGTAATTAGCTAGTTTGCATATTCAAACAAGGTCATTTAATAGGGTCTAATAAAATGTAATAATTCAAACTAATAGTGAAATTTGTCCACTATTCTGAAATTTCTTTTTTAATACGTTATGTGAATTCGAATACACTCTAAATAATCTCGTTGGCCACGAACGACTAAATTATTTTTACTGAACTTTTAAGACATTCTCGTTACTCTCGGAACGGTAACAAGGAATATATATCTTGATAGAATCTTCAATTGAGGCTAAGAATCAAACCGATGTTTTACTGTTTTTCACTATTTCAGACTTTTGATTTAGACATATGCATGAACTTGACAGAATTCGTTTACAATGCGAATATTAGCTCACCACTGGACTTGCTTTTGCGGGTTAGTATCTAGTAGACAAATCTCTCTTGTTCATCAATATGTTTTGTCTTTGGATTTGCTTCAGGAGTATATACGTATCTAGGCAGGAAAAAAAGGTGATAAAAATTTGCATTGAAGGTTATTACCATCAATAAATGGAAACTTCAGTGTACGTGGTCTTCAAATTGACGTTATTAAACGGAATGTGAACAGGACTATTCCGTTTAAGCAAATTAAATGAAACAGCTTATACGAATGATCAAATGAAATAAATTAACTCATATTTTCTCGCTTTCTAGTACAAGCATTTGAGGAATTGGAGATAACGATGTCAAATGTAATAGCTTTTCACACGTTATGAGTTAAATAATTTGTACGTCCTCAAAGTCATAGTCTCCATTCTCTGCTTTCAAAAATGGCATTGATATAATCCCATCGGCTCGCGAACAACAATATGTATCTAGTTCTAGTTCTAGTACAATTTAAGTACTTCTTAGATTGTAGGTAAGTAGGAAAGAAGTTAGATAGAGTCTTTACTATGAAGAGGTTTTAGTAAGGGCATAAATACTGGCACTGAGGCTGTGAGATAAAGTTCACGAGATTCTATAACGTAATCTTATAGAAAAAGTGTCAAAAATGTCAATCAAACAGATACGAAATAATTATAAAATATCTTCAAAACTTAGAACAAATCGAAAGATGAATATTAGAGGTAAAACAACACATAGCTTCTTTTGTGACTGGGACCTTCAAAAGTAACAGCGACAGGTGTCTTAAGTGGGGAAGAAGCGACTACTCAATGGAGTTGGTTTATTTCCGACCTGACACTATGAACATCCTACCGCATTTACGCAGCATTTTCGAACTCGATTTCAACTGATTTTAGCCTGTGCTGGTATTGGTCGCAAGAGAAATTGATGGCAAAGCTGTTTTGGAGAGAGAGACTGAGTTAACCCTCACAAAATGTAACTTCCATTTCATTCAACATAGGACTATGGTTAAGTTCAATGAATGTGATTTGAATGGAGTACATTTTGTTTTCTTTTAAACAAAGAGACCAATAGAATTGTACAAGTGGAACTATTTTATTCGAAAGCTGTCGCTTTTACGGTTTCTCGTGCGCTACTTCATTGTTAAACACGCCCATACAACTTTGAGCTATAATAGTTAGGAAAATTGGAACAGATCGTCCACATAACTATGGTTTGGCAATTCCGTAAGGTTGAAAGCACCAGGTCAAACAGGAAGTTCCAGTTCTGTTTAATTCCTGTTCAGATCTTAAATGCGCCACGGAGCCTCTAAGGTCGAAACGAAATTGGTAAGGTCTGCTTAACTCGTGGTTATTTATTTCAGTAATACTGCCCAACAATTTTCGTTATTGTGATGGCTCTTTGAATGAATACAAACCGGTCATTAAATTTCACAAAACGAACTGTCTTACATTACCATGAACATAATTTAGATCAAATCCAGTTAGTTTCTTGTTTCATGATATATTTGTAGAGAAGACAACCAGCCACATTAAAGTATCAGATTGCATCAGAAATGTAAGCTTTCCTTTTAGACTTACCGACAGCATCATAAACCTCCCGGTATTTCACGACTTTGTGGTGTGCAGAGATTCGATTTCTCTACTTAGATGTGCGAAAAAGTGCTTATACTTCGCAGAGGTCTAGAGGGAGAGAAAATGTAGCAATGTGGTGACGATACTCGACCAAGTTCTTCCTACTGTCACTTGATTCAACTCAACATTTGATAAGATTCCCGCATACCATGTTGACAAAGGCAAATAGGCCGCATTTCACCAAAGTGCAGTTCACGTTTCCTAATGTTAGCATCTAATGAGTGTTTACCGATTACGACATTAATCAATAGAATGCCGTTTGGTGTTGAAAGTGGTGTCATTTTGTGGGTAAGATAAAGTCGTATAGATTTAGTGGCTGCTTTTAATTTCAAATCTTCAAACCATAATTATTTACTTTGCCGATTCTATTGGAGGCTTCTAACGATATAAAGTTGTATTTATGTGCAAATAAAATATATATATATATATATATATATATATATGTTCACGACTATAAAATTTTGCCCACAGAATTGACAGTTTGCAAATTTGGGCAAGTAAGCTCTAATAAAATATAAAGGTGACTTCAATTATTTACCACTGGATTTTGAAGGAAGTCCTACTGATATGATCGAGAGTAGATGGCACAGATGTCGGAATCTTGAAATATTTAATTACTACTGTTTTAATTGAGTAGGTGTTCTCCACAATTTTCAATTAATGCTCTAATGGTAAATAACTGAGTGCGCGTAAGGGAGGAGTTGGTCAGACCACCAAGATTCGTTTCTCCTCTCATTCTCTTGGGGCGTTGGATGGGCATCTTGTAAACTTAGCTAAGCTAGTTAATGTAATGTTTTGACGGTATTTTCCTTGAGAAGTTACTTCTTTAATGAAAGTCGAGGTTTTCTTCACCCAACTGATATTTCAACCCTCCGAGTCAAGATTTCCTTTTATATTGCAAGACTAGTTGAACAAAAAATGATTTCTTTTATGGATTTAAAGTTTTGTGTAAAAACAAATGTAAATGACAAACTTATCGAATAATACTTACATTTACGTAATTTTCTCGCGCATATGCACTTTATACTATGACATCTCTTGTTTTTCCGTCAAAAAACTTAATTCAATTAAACTTTACACAATTTTTTTCTGTCTAAATCCACTATTATAAATTTCAACCTGAAACTAGATGAGCTATATCAGCAGTATCGTGGTGGCAGGACGTTTGAAGTGAATACTAGTCATTACAAACTGTGTCCGACATCAGACTTTACCAGTGAATGAATATATATTGAGCAAGTTGTAATGAGTGTCTATCTCTGATTAGCAAAGAAGTAATCTGCACATACGTTAGATGATCAATTCCGCAGACAAATATTTCTGAATAAGGGGTGCGCGATAGACTTACCTCCACGTGGTGCACCCTGGGCAACGTATACTCATACGGCAAAAAAGTCTATTAACCGGCATTTGACTTCTGACTTCAAAATACCATGGCCCAACTGCTTGTCATATTCGACCCCTTCCTCAGTACTCATCTTACCTTTTTCCCTACCGTTATGTCTGTCTGCCTCTTTTTCATCTGTGAATCGCTCTTCTATTCCCCACCCCTCGACTTTCTGCTACTTTGATGAACCTTCCCTCTGTGAAGCCCGAAGTCAGCCAAATGGTTAATGATAGCTATCAAAAGGCCTGCCATTTGAAATAAAAATATATATATATTTTTCTGAATAATCTCTCCCGTGCGAAACCACATCGTTTCACCCTGATAGTATTGTACACTCCACTTGTGAAGTGTGCTAGATGGATTTATGGGCATTCATTTCTATCCTTCAATGGACTATTATTGGATTATACTTCAGTCAAATCAAGTTTTATGAATGCTCACTTGTGTTAAGTTGAATGCTCGATCGCATTCACTAATACTCGTTAAAAGAGGTGAGATGAATGCGGCAGAATACAAATTTTCATCGAGGAGATGGATTGAACTTAACTGCTTACAATGCGTTACTATTGCATTTTATTGCTTGTTAATTTATTTCGTATTATTTATTTCATGAGTATTAATCTTTACCTCATTAAATCCAAAAGTCACGCATGACTTATGGATTTTTTCGACTTTCCCCAATTCCAGCCTATTCTTGCTCAACTTCACTCTGTTCAATGTGGCGTCTTCCCTAATTTCGTGTTTACATTGCGGACACACTGATTGAGTAATTTTCCGTTTTCGTGCCACAAATGAATGATCCCAAAGCTGCCACCCACTTCTGATAGAGAATCGTTCTCTCCAACTACTGAAAATAATTCCTCCCAAATGCGTCTGTGCTTTTCATTAAAACATAATCTAAGATAGCAAGAATTTCTAGTACTGTTGAATTTATCACTAGACTTTTAAGCAAGATAAATAGGCTGAGTTCCAATTTCGTATTGAGCCGTTATTAAGCTACTCGTATAAATTTATTACGTTTTAGAGTTACTTGCCTAAAATACGGAACAGTGGGTAGCAGTTCATTAGTTTATTTTTATATTTATTTTATTTTTAAGGTGCCGATTGCTGTAGGAATAAGCCCTGTCTCAATCTCAGTCATTTCTGTGGTAAAACCATCTCTACGGAATGTCTCACGGAATTCTGTGATGTGCCTTCCACCAATGGGAAATTGGCTCAGAGCTTGAACAGTAAGTTTTCTATTGGGTGCGCTGATCCTGTAAAGAATATTGATTGTTGATTAGCTGAGAGGACTCTGCATTCGAGGCCTCATTTGTTCCATATCGCGATCATCATCACGACGCACTCTCATGAATGTTTGTATTTGCATCGTGTTTGGATTGTTTACACCTCAGAAAGGTATCATTTCTATCTTAACTCTCACGCAGGTGCTCATCCTTTTACGACATTCACTAAACGGCCTATGGTTTAGGTTTTTATAAATATTTCTAGTCTATTTAGGATTGATAGGATCAGGGTCCTTTGCCATTTTGGAACTTGAGCACAACAAGATTCCAACCTCAATGGGTGGGTTGATAAATGGAAGAATAGATACATGCAAACTTATGGAAATCACATAGCAGATTAGTTTTCAGCTAACGTGTACTGAGCACTGAGCCACGCAGGCAATTAATTTGATTTAAATGAAATTCATCGTAAGTGGTTTGATGACTGGTGAGCGCCTAAAAATGCCTTCAATAGAAAGTAAAGAATTAGAATTTTTTGACAATCGAAAGATTTAAAAAGCAGTACAATTGATTGGAGTTAAGCAAACGATACTTAAGTGTGGAATAATTAACGCAATACTGTTCGAATTTGGTTGACTTCTTGGCTTTGGGGCGTCTACTTACACACCCGCACAAACATAATTAGGGAACGGTATCACGCACGCACCTTCTGAAGAGCTCTAGTCTACGCAAGATTCATTTAAGACGGATTTGACAGTGTTGAACACTCCCCAAACTATGCCTTTCACATTGAAATTAGACAAGTAATTTTAATTCAGGTTTCAGAAAAAGTGTCAACATCCATTGACTTTAAAAATCACCCCAACACTCTCCTCCACCATCCTTTGACTTTTTTATCGTGACGTGTTTTCCATGCAAAACATACTGTTTAAATTAAACTTAAAATGCAACAGAACATTAAAAATTCACAATTAAAAGGAACATTCATTTGGGGGTCTTTGGTGGTTTGAAAGTCCAGATGTAAAATGCAGAAGATTAATAACTAGTCACATTAAAGTACCAGATTGTCTCCAATTTATCCACAATGCTTTAAACCTCGCAGGACAACACAACCTTGAGATGAACATTGATTCGATTCCACTTTTCGAATATGTAACGGGTCTTAGTTGCGCTAAAAGTGTTATTGCTTTTCAGAGTGCTAGAGGGAGACAAGATGTGACAAGGTGGTGGCAATACTTGTCCGAATTCCTCCTCCTGTCACTTGATTCAACTCAATACTTAGGAAAAGCAAATACGTCACATTTCACCAAAGTGTAGTGTTTAACGATGATGACGTTAAGAAATAGAGTGTTGAAAGTCGTAGAGAGTCAGTGACTGCTTTACTTTCAAATCTTAAAACTTTATTTATGTACTTTGATGATTCTAATGAAAGATTCTACCCATGTCTGCTTGTACTTTGGGGCAAATGAATAACAATGATTTATTCCTGGTAATGAAATTTCATACAATTACTGAATGTTCAATGAGAGGTGTGAATTTTTTAGATGGAATTCTGATAATATAAGAAAAAAATAGATCTGTAATTTGTAATGTAAATTTTTGCAAGTGGGCTCTAATAAAAAACAGACGATGGAATATTCGACAGATAACGGAGAAATGAATGCCGACCGTTTACGCCTCAATTATGTTCTTTTCAGACTCACCACTTGGAAGCTTCTTCAATGCCTTCGACGACATGATGTAGATAATTGTGGGTGGAATAAATAGAAGAAAAGCCAATATGAGAGCAATGGAATTTGCTGTCTTTGGATTTAGTTGAATAAGGCCATATTGAATCATCGAGAAAATTCCACCTATAGTTAATGTAGTTCCAAAGATGGTTCCAAATTGAAAGAGTGGGAAGGCTGTGATGATTGTTATAGAGAATGTGGTGAAAAGAAATCCACGCATGAGTAAGAAGACGACAAAGTTGGCATAGAATGCGTCTTCCGAGGCAATGAATTGAAGACTAGTCACAGTAACTGTAAGCACTGCAAATATATACATCGAAATGGCTGCTGGTCTTGAGTTGTACATCAATACAGCGTAATTTCGCTCATATCCTGATGGAAGTGCTAAGAGGTTTTCCAAATTTGGTTTATGCACACTTCGAATTTTATCAATAATTGCTCCACAAAGGAAAGCTGCTGGAATGCCACCCAGGAGGATAAACGTGAAAACACTACTCAAACGTTCAGTGGTCTCTGGGTTGTCAAAGTAGTAGTCTAAAAGTATACTGAATTCAGCTAGATAGAAGTTGAATTGAAATAAACCAAGACAGATGAACAACAGTGCTACTAAGAAAGTCACGGACCTCATTGATCTCTTCGGTGTAGGGAGTATCTCTGTTATCGCAGCATCTACTCTGATATCCACTGTGGTTTCTTCATTCCCGACCTCATATACATTTCCATCCTGCAATGAAGTAAGGAACATAAATATTACACAAATAGTTAAGTCTAATCTGATACACTAAATTCATTAAATCTTTAGACTCTGAATGAATCACTAATTAATTTTGGGTAGATATGCAGGTGACTATTTCACCATGGTAAAATTTTAAGTGAAATATCAATTCATAAACAAAATTAAATCAAATATTATAGGGCAGTCAATTTCAAAGCGAATTCATTAAATATATGCACTCATAAAATTTTTTTCATTTCGAAAATGAATCAACAATCCGACCATGAAAAATATGGTCCTATTTCTATGCAGTTAGGCACTTTTTACTAAATAAAGCTCCTCATATTATATGACAATTAATTCACACCATGTCATCAAATTTTAAAGTTCAAGGAGAATATCACATCCATTTCAATTTACTTGCCTTTACTCTCGGTTCATCAGTAGCGTCCTCTTTATACTTCGGCATATCATGAAGCCAGTATGACTGTACAAATAATGAATTAAGTAACCCTGTAATTAGAGCTCCAAGAGCTAATATGACGAACGAAGTTCTGAAGGAAAATCCTGCTTTGTAAGCGAGATGTACAAATGCAAAAAAGCCAGATGAACTATCGCCTACGCCTTGCATTAGAGTGACCACCATAGAAGAAGTCCTCGTGAAGAGCTGACCAGCGCTTAGTGTGCAAATAATCATCCCCGAACCTCCAATTCCACTCAGAGTGCTAGCAATAAAGATTATTACTGCAGAAGAGGGTGTTAAGAAAATGAACATGAGTAAGCCTGCGAAATTGATTGCTGATGAGACTATGTTGATTACGCGCAGACCAAAATGATCAATCAGAGGGCCAATGACAACTCCTATAAATAGTTGAACGACGGAACACGTAGTGAAAGCATTGGCATAGATAACAATTTGTTCCGTACATGTTTTTGTGCCATTTTGGCAAACTTCACTGTAAATTCCAATATCTTGGAAAGTAGGGAATAAGGAATTCATGCCCACGATTACTCCACAGAAGCACATTTAAAGTGAGCCCAGCAACACAGCCAGTGTTTTCCGAACATTTAATGGAACAATGTGATCTAATTTTTTACCTAAAATACAAACAAGGAGACTATGATTAGTTAAATATTACAATTATAAAATCGTAAAAGTTAATTTGCCAGGCGTCCAAATAGTATTAAAGCATTCACAATCGGGCTTAACGAATAAATGATATTTGATAATTTTACTTTATATTCATATTTTTTAATATTTTTATCAAATAGATACATACATAATGACCACATGTTTATATTTGAGTAAATTTTCTAAAGAGGTCACGCTATGTAATTTGTTAGTCAACACATTCAAACAATCTCATTTAGTATTATTCTATGCTATTTATTAATTTAAATAATATTTGTATTTGTCTACCTTTCTGACATTTCTTTTTTAATACGATAAGAGCATTAAATGATATTTAAATAAACACTTCAATCATGACCGATTTGAATAATTTTTGCTGAATGTTTATTCTTTTCTAGTGACACTTGGAATGGTTACAAGTAATACGTATCCCATTAACATATTTTATTATGATTTTGTAACAAACAAGTGTTTTAATCTCTCTATGCCGTTTCACGCTTATGAATGTAAATCTATACATGAATTCGACGGAAGAAAGTTACAATAACAACATTGACTCATTTGTTTTGAACGACAAGTCTTAAAGGATTTAGATGACAATTCATTCTTGCACCATCAATATATTTCGCTTTGTGAATAGTTTATGTGGAATGTTCAAATCTAGGCCGGAATACAATGTTTAACATTTTTGTTGAATGGTATTTCTATCATTAGATTGCGATTATAGTATATATGGCCTTGGATTTGACTTTTAAAATTGAATTTTAGCAGGACTTTTTTGGTCAGACAAAATAAACGGAATAGCTTAAAAGAGCAACTAATTAAGACGAATTGAAGATGACCATTTGAGTCATAATCTATCATACGAAAAACATGAATGATTGGTGAAGTTGAGATGAAGATGTCAAATGGAACAGCTTATCGCAAGTTATGATATAAAATAGTTTGTACAGTTCTCGAAGTCATAATCTGCCTTGTCTACTTTCAACATTGGCATATTTATTTTCCCAGTTGACTCGAGAGCAATAATATATCCCTAGTTCCACTATGAAGTACATGATAAAGTACCTTGCTGAGAGGAGACAAATGGAAGAGAAGTTAGATGGAACATTTACTAAAATGGGGGTTTTTGGTGTGGGCAGAAATACTGGCATGGAGGCTGTGCGATAGAGTTCACGAGAATCTATAGAGTAGTCTTATAGAAGTTCATAGAGGTGGTAAGTAGTAAATATAAAGGGGGCGAAGTCTAAGCTAAGGGATAGTCCTTTCAACTTGTTGACGAGGTTAAGACTGCATTATAGACAGCACATACTGATCAACATTCGGGGATCAGTAATGACTGAATCAGATTAAGATTTCACCTATAGTGTTCACAGGCGGTGGGCCATAAGCGAATGCCGATCACCACTTTGAGACCAAGTGAAGAAAACATTTTGAATAACCTATGGGCTGAACATATAACGTCAAAAGGACTTCGTTCAACTTTTGACTACAGAATAATCCATCTTTTACAATAAAGAAGTTTAACGGAATCAATCTCGAAATACCCATCTTCGCATCACAAAAGCATTTCTCTAAAGTTAATGTGAGAACGAATAAATTTCTCTGGGAATAGTTTAACTCGTTTTACATCAAAGTTTTAATTACCCAATGGTGAATAAAAAGTTCAGAATTACTTATTTTTGCAAATGAAATTTGAATTTCTAACTCCGAACACCAAATCAATCATGAAAGAATATCTTCAAGTAACGGATAATGATAATAACCACAAATTAACCACCTCGTTTCATTCTCCCAACAGTTTCTTGTGGCCAATAGAAGTATCGATTTCATTAAGAAATTGTTTCGAATTACAATCTTTTATTCATTAGCCATTATTTGTTCTCTTTTTGGGAAAAATACTTTGTTCGGCTGCCAACTAATTTGATCTAATTTTAAACAATTATTTTAAGTCGAAATATCATCCACTGTAATTTGAGTTGTGAGCTTAATAGCTGTCAAGTTCCAAATTTAAATCATCCAGGCCATTAAAATGGTCTATGTTTTTAGTAAGATACACAAAGTAAAAATAGTCTCTTATTTTTGCCATGACAATTGTGGGGGGGGGGGAGGGGTCAAGACCAATACGATGTAACAAAGAGGGAAGTAGGTGTTATGAACTGTACAAGCAACAACGGGTGAGAGGAAGCTTCCTGTTGATCACTATGACCTCAAACCTCTATTCAATGACAGCTTCAAGGTGAATGTTTGTTTTGATCTCAAAACCATTTATTTCTTCCCTCATGCCGGACCGATTAATCCACTCTTGTTGTGGACATCTTTATTTCATTAAGTTTGGCGGGACTATTTGCCTAATTTTAATGGCCTTGTGGCTCAAATAAAACATAAGATAACCTCGAGCACTTGTCGTCAATTGACTGCCAAAGCACTAGATCTTTCCATACTGCTAATGGTTCACATCTTGCCTTTTTGTATACATATTGTTTTAACCACTTTACATTTTTACTGGTGCACATTTCAACTTGAGAAATTAACTAGAAGCACGTCAGTTGATGTTAAATAATCCAGTTACTGTCATGTAAAGTGACAGTAAGGAAATATCACACTCGAAATATTTCGCTTTAGTATAGAATAGAAAATAAGTAAGTATTTGTATGTCCTAAGTTTGAAGAATGCATTTGCAGTGTGAGAAACGAATGAATGAAATGTTTAGGTTTTGGCCGTTGCAACAGAAATTATGTTTAAAATTTGGTCAGCATTTTAAAATAGATACTTACCAACACCACGACTCGTAAAACTCTTCACCATTAAGAATTATAACTACTCTGTTTTAGGTGTATGTATACTCTAAAATACTCACTTCTTAATTAGGATTTAAATATCACCAAGAAAGTCACTCAATCCTTATGCCAATATCTGGGTGTACTTTCATGTACCATGCTGGTTCCCAATCTCCCACATTTGGTAGTAAATTTGGGCTTGTAAAACACGCACACTCACACATACACACACATACGCACATTCACACAAACACAAGGGCTTCTATTCCACTCGTGGAACATTTGCATTGGTTTCTTCTTAATTTCAGTGGAAGCGAAGTAATCAGCAACGGGATCATCTATGACTGGTAATGAAGTTTTTCGAAAGTATATTTTTTCTAGATATTACGTAAGTTTAAATTGTTTCCCTAAAGCAATTGGCAAAAGTTTTCATTTGCACACTCGTTGGAGGAAGTTTGGTGCTAATTTGTGAAAAAAACTGCAAAATTCTTTGCATACAACAACAACAATAACACGAGAACTAAATGAAAGTTCAAAGTCGGCCACGTGAAAAATATTAGCAAGGCTGTATTTCACTTCTTATCACTAATATTGACATAGAAAAGGGTTCGTATGGTTTCACAACGCAGACAATTTATGTAAAGTAGTAAAACGTAACAGGTATGATTATTGGCATTTTGTGACCCCTGACATGGTGGAAGTGGAATTCGACTACTCCGTCACCAGCCCACTACTGACCACCCAAGTCCTTCTGTAATACGTTCGCCAACATCTGCCTTACAATTTCATTAAATGAACAAGCATTCTAAAGTAAAGCATCTTTAACTTGCAGAGCTCATCGATCATAGACTTCTAGAGATTTAAGCATGAACAACTGGTACTGGTAATACTAATAGACTTAGGTCGAAATTTTTGCAATCTCTTTCAGAAATTTAAGATGTCATTGTTCCAGTTATTTTGCAGTACACGACAAATACCAAAACTCCACTTCTATTATACACATTTTTAATCATTTTTCTAACTTCAAGAACGTTGTAAACTTTTCACAATGATACCCATATATAATTTGTTATTTTCCAATCTGGTTTGTAAACCATGTAAGTTTGACCAATCTAAGGTTGCGTGCAATTACGTATTTATCCAAGTTTTCAATAAATTAATGAGTTTTAAGTGCTGTCTCTATTAGCCACGTGTTCATCAGCAAACACACTAGTGGATGTTCGCATCAAAATACGATTTCGATATAATGAAACATAAATCTAACAATTGTTAAATAGATGGCAAGATACGGGGATGCTTTACTGGAAAAGTAAGAATAGGTCTGGAGCTCGAATTTCAAGTTGAACCTCTTTGCTTGTCTCCAAAATCTTCTCCATAGACACAAAGTCTGCTCCAATAGGATGGTAGTTTTATCAGCGACTGGGGATATTTTGACAAAATTTCAGGAAATGAGATTTGAATTCTTCTCTGGTTTCCTAGTCAAATATTTTACTCCCCAGGTCGAAGCAGTCTCAAATCAGAGGAAGGCCAATATTTGAAATTACGCGAATTAAAAGAATACGTAATTGCCTAACTCCTATCCTCGCCTTAATGTTTAGCTAATTTAATTTAATAGAGCGTAAGGACTATTATTATTACCCAGAATAATTAAAGCATATACCCCTTTTTTAATTATAGGAAGTGGTTGAAATCGGTATAGATAGTCCAACAATTGATGAACAGAAGAGATCAAAAGAATTATTTGACCAATGTAAACATATCATAGTATTTTACTTTGCTCGAGCATACCTTTCGAATTTTAAACTATTTGTTGAATGAGTAGTATGTGTTCAAAATTTTACATTTTGCGATGTCGGTTGTCTTTTTCCTATTTTTCACCGGTTGAGAGTACAAACTTACCTTAAAGTTGCCTGCCACTTTGCAGTCAAAATACAAGGGAAGAGACAGACCTCCGCAAAGCTAGTAGATTTAAACTGCTACTATAAACAATAAAGAAATTTACTTGTGTCAATAAGCTTTTTTAAGAAAACTATTTTGATAAATATTTAAAATTCGCAAATCGAGATTTGTTCTAACTTATGGTCATAATTTTTTAGCACTAACTACTGCTTTTCATAATAATTATCGTATGTAATTAAGATAATTATTCAAATTAACTTAATATCGATTTACTCATCAGATACGTACAAACCACATATTAAGCGCGAACGAAAGTACGTATTTTGAAAGAAACGAAGATGAATAGCTGCGGTAGATCAGCAAGGATAAGAAAGTATATAGAAGAAAGATCACAAAAGGGTAATATTCTATTCTTAAATCTAACAGTTCCCTTATTTAGGATTAATTCTGCCAGATTTTCTTCCAAGCTGTAACTTGGCCCTAAGATTATTTGTTTAATATACTACAATTTTAGCAAAGGACATCCTTATAATGCTTCCTAGAATACGTAATTTGTATTTCTTTTTATTTGGTTTATACATATTAATGCATTAATCTTGATATACATTTCAAAATATTATAGTACTTCACCCATATTATTTCGAAATATCACAAATCCAACCCACTGATACTGAAGGTAACTAATCCTTATGTGGTACAATAATTTCTCTGTGTTAAATCATAACTAATTATCCTATGTATACCATAATGTTAGAAATGGCAAGTGGGAAAGCTAGACCATATCACTATTGTTTACCCTCCTTACACAGCTTAATATGGCCTGGTAACTATTTACCTTTAACTTAATGCATCATTGCCAAATATATTTTTAATATGATTTTCGAATTTATTTAAAAGATGACAGAAATGCGAATGAAGGAATTCCACTGCGGGGTAGTTCGAACATTTTTTCACGTGTATGTGTGTCTGCGGATTGTGGAAAATCACGTTTCTTCTTTACTGTAGATATGATCTCATTTATCAGACACCTATATGTATCAGTGAAAAATCATATTCGATGTAAGTAAATTGATTATTTATTGAAAATAGAGCCATTTTATTAAAATTTGTTTTGATGAATGCACTGAAAACTAAATTATTTATTCTGACGATTAAATTTCAATTTGAGGGCAGCAAACGTTTTGTCAAACAGCATTTCTTTCCGTGCTTCTACTTCCTTTGGTTATTATAAATTTGCAAGCATAGACTTATTATTGTTAGTGGATCAATTGGAGTGTTTATACACATCTTTTTTAGCCTGTACTCTTATATAAAATATAGAAATTGCTGTGTTCACTGTCCATCAGTTTATATCCAAAAAAATTATTCGAAATATTTTGGAGGTAAATATTTAAGTACCTGTGTGATTGCTTTACCCTTTCTATTGACACCAATGAAAAAAATGTAAAAAATTTCTAAATTTTGAAACAAATAAAATTGTTTGGCAGAAATGGAAGGCCATCCAAAAAATTCCGAGAGGAATATAAGGTTGTATAATATTTATTAAATAGGTGGAAAGCACTAAAAATTTCATAATTTATCCATTTATTATGGCATTACCTAGTCTGCGAAGTCTAGTGTTCACTGATTGGTTTTACTAAATTCAATTTCGCTTTAAATGATTAAGAAGGCGAAATTCTATTGTTGGCTACTTAGCAGTCCAAAACTTTAACTTAACAGAAAATGAGATAACTAATTTTCTAAGTCTCTAGTATTTCGTAAATGGGCTCAAAAATGCCAAAAAGTGGTTGGTTGAAATTTTTGCACAGACCCTTGGTGAACTGTTATCAGGCACAAAATTTTTTTCTGATCTTGAAGTGATAAACTGATTGATCAGAAAATATCTCCATTTCATCCATTTTTACGTCAAAATGATCAAGTTTGTAGCTGTATTTTGTTAAATAAATGGGTGTAAAACAGTTGGGATACATTACATTATAAAGAGTGATCAATAAGTAATGGCATATTTCATTGATCTTGAATATGATTTTCACTTTCTCTCTTTCTTTAGCTAATTCCTCTACTTATTCCTTTCTAGTTCCCCTCTCGTCCATTTTAAACTCTTCTTTATGCACACATCTAACTCATATAATAGATTTCTAACTGGGAAAGGCTTAGTATCACGTTCAATCTAATTGCGTTCATTAGACCTGGCATAATTTGGTCCGACTTTTAAACTCGCCTCTTGCCTTAATTAGTTTTACTTTACTTTTCGCTTACTCCGTGAACATAGTGGCTATTATATTTGAGTATTCAACCGAATTTTTATGCTAATTTGTATGATGCTTAATTTTGGTGAAATTATTTCCTTGGATACATTGAAAATTAATGTTAACTTATTGTTCCAACGTTTTCCTCTCTTCCAGATCGAATGGCATTTGTTTGGGCTACACCCTTTTTTATTTCATATGGTAAATACGTGTACTGAATATGTTTTCTAAAACTTGAATTAAATCGCTGTTTTTCTCATTAGTTGCACAATACTGGACGGATACTTATGTGAATTTCTCTCCATTACGTGAAGATAGTAAGTATTTTCCCTAATTAGCACGATTTATTTGACAGATATAAATGGTCTTCTTTCTTCAATTCTTATTTAGTGCTTGGAGTTCCAACTATCTACATGGGTGTCTCACATGAGAGTATTCAAAACTTCAAAATACTGTTCAATCAAAATATTTTCAGTTTTAGTAATCTTATTACTCTTTTTTTTGTGTAGCTATGGCGAAACTTGAACAGTTGCACCAAAATATTTTAGACAGAAATGAGTTTACAGGTAGTCCAATTGAAATTTATTTATTAATAGTTATAAATGCATAATTGATTATTGATGACCTTTACGATATCATTTTAGATCCAAAATTTATGGAGCAGTTGTTGCTAACAATAAATAATCCGGAGCGATTTCGTATGTAATGCATATAAAGCCATTAAACTTAATTTTCATTTTGATAAAATTTTAGACAATGAATGCGACCACGAAGATGAACCAGGCTATGTGTCGTTTAGCTGTAATTAATTGTGAAAAATTGTGCATATCATTATTTCTATCATTGAAATCGTCTTTGTTTATTTAAAATTTTAGGCTTTTGGGCGAAAGTATTAACAATATTTGAAATAGGTTTGGAGAATGTTCGTAAGTTCAACTTCTAAAACATTATTCAAAACTATTATCGGGGTTTCCCGAAAGTCCGTGAGCCCTTATTCGGATTGGCGGACTTTCGGAAAATCCCTGTGCAAGAAAACTAGGTTTTTCATTTGAGCATTTGTATTATTAACTGATATGCATATCTTCAATTTGGCGCAATTCAAAGGAGAGTTTACATTTTTCTATGTTTGTTTTCATTGTTGAAATCTACTACTTTATGAAACATGGCACAACATATATGCCTCCTTAAAATTGTCTAATCGAATTATTTAAGTTATTTAAATTATCAGAGTAAGTATTAAACTAAGTATATTTGTCTTAGAGCTTTAATTTTCTCGAGGGAGACACGATATGTATATAGCATTCATGTTTTGATGCTTTTTGCGCTAATGTATTTTTTAGTTATTGTCACGTCTCCATGATGCTGCAGGATAGTTCCTGGGACCTTTTTAAGTAGAGAGAAAGAGAAAGGCAGGGTGTAGACGTCTGTTCTGCTGTAATTGAGAATTATAATTGCTTAGAATGTATATCTATTTAGGGATGGTTTAGTGGCGCTTTTTACTACCACACACATTGGGCTAACTGAAAGCAGGGTGAGCACGTGGATATGAATATTGGGTTGGCAACAAATGCATAAGGACATGTGGGACACATCATCGCTTAGTCAACATCACGTTCAAACTCGCGTACGGACCAGGTGCGGCGACCTCACCGACATTAACCAATCAGAGACGCCCATTTGTTTTACCGGATCCGTCATGTTGATAATGACTAAGTTCTTTCCGGTACACATGACTGACGTGCTACGCCGTAAATAAACGTATCCCTTCTCGCTCGCCCCTTTCCTCCATAGCTTTGCAATAGCAGCTAGTTTGGGTGGCCCATCAATAGTAGAGATAACTGAGTACAGTTAGGCTTATTGGTGTAGCAGTCCGCTACAGACACATAGAGGATATTGTCAAGGCAGATGATTCCAGTCGGAACAAAAGAACACACGAGCCGTTCGAGTAAAATTTCGGCTTCATTAAAGCCTATATTTAAATGAAATTTTCCACTAGCGTTATATTAAATCTTTTATGCTACATAATTTTCTTTATTTATTTTTATAAATGTATAAGCAACTGCTTAGTTTATTATTGTACTCAGTAGTCTGTCTACCTTAACGAAAATCAATATGAAATGCCAGGGTGTGTTTAAGAAGCATCGGTGTTGCTAAGGGAATATCTATAATCAAAAGAGAAGCTGCTTTAATAGCCAAAAACATGTAGGCTATAATATGCCCTCCCGAAGTCTCTTCTTACCTTCAAGGAGAACTAATTATCATAGTGAGTCAAGCATGATACAAGAGCCTTTTCAGTGTAATAAGGTCATGAGTTGCTTGGACACACGTGTATTGGACAGTTGGGAATGAATGGTAACAGAGAGGTGGAAAAAGTAGAAAATGGAATCGGGAGAACAAGTGGAGTCAATACTGAGGGAGGGCGATCAGGATTGTGTTCGATAGGCCTAGTTAGTTTGGGCCTTGTGGCGCTGAAAGATCCTTTCCTGTGCATGTTATTCTGCAACTGCTTGATTGGTAGAAATCACCTTCTTACTAATTGTTAGAGGCGCAAAAAGACAACGAAGACGTGAAGTCAGTGTGCAAATGTGTTACACATATACGGGACACCTACGTAAAATTCAACGACTGTGGGCTAGCAATATTCTTATTGAAAATGACGTACTGCATTGACTACAGTTAGGAGATGACGCTAAAGGAGTATCAAATATTTGAATTTAGTGCGCAATTTTTTGAAGAACCCTGACATGTTTAGGCGTTCATTTATCTTTTATTCTGACTTTAGACTTTCAAGAAGTCTTTTTGGAACTGCTGAATATCATTGTTGAAGGTAATTCTGTCCAAATTCTTAAATTACCTGCGAATAATTCATTAAGTGTAAATAATTTTACATGACCATTTAATTTCATGCCAAAATAAACTAAAAGGCTAGCTAAATTTTAAGATATTTCTAAACCTCCAATGGGGTAGATAATGGAAATAGTATTTAATGAAACTACTTCATTTTATCCATTAAATAAGATATATTAGCAGAAGGTTGGGAATATTTCTCTTTAGTAAAATTTGTTTAATTTTAGGTTCGTATTTTTTTGCGGAGCCTATCTTTTCGAAATTTGCGTTCTTACAATGTTTGGGGATTTGCATATTTTATTTCAAAAAATGTCATATATTTGAGGTTCCAATAGATTTTGAATAAAATGTGCATCTCAAAAAATAAGGTTAAAATATGTTCAGTAGTTTTACATGTGTATTAAAGTCTACTCTATTGCTTTAATTTTAGTCGAAGTGGAACCCATATTTCAAATGCCTGATGACGGCGAAATCGGTAGGTGTATTATTCTTGTTTTATATAAGCGTTACCACTTTTAATAAACCTGTTTATACAGTGTTGGACGCCGACTTAGGTAAGGGACCTTGAATACTTGCCTAACTTATTTTTGTGTTAAGCTATTTATAAAACCGTATTTAAATCATTTTAACAAAACTCATTTATAGGTTCTTACAACTATATCCCGAGGATGAATATGTTTCCTGCAGAGTGTATGTTGTGACAAAATTAATATGCTATTGAAGTTGTTTTTCACCGTTGGCTCATTAATTAATTCGATATTTTAGCCCTTAAGTATTTAATAAGCTATTTTAACACAATGCTTCGGTCATGTGAAGAACCAGGTAAAATCATTACAGTTTCATTAATTCTCTAAAGTTCATACTATTTCATATTTTTTTACAAATGCTTCTTAAATAATAACTTAATATCTCTCATCAATTTCAACTCTAGAAAAAACGCATATAGCACATATTAGGAATACGGTAATACGTTATAAAGCTATGTTAGGTAGGTCTCTATATAAATTTTGTGCTTATGTAAGCATTTTCAATGTTTTTAATGCTGTAAATCTATCAAAATTGATTCTTATTATCAGATCAGTTGAATCAAAAGTTTCTCACCCTGGAAAGTAAGACAAACAAGTATTTTTATGATAAAAAATTGAAAGAGAGTCAATAAACTCTTTTTAGTGCTTTTCCGAATGAAATATGAATTATACGAATATGTGGCGGAAAATATATCGTACTGTAATTTTTTAATTCTCTTACTACTTATTAGTAATAAATCAATTGTTTAAACATTTTAGGGTAGACTGTTTACCCTATTTCTCTATGCGTTTGCTAATTTTTACTTATTGTGTTTTAGTACAGCGATACATTGCCCATGGACTAATATTATATATGTTTAATGGTAATTTGTTCTCACCGTGCTGAATAATCCATCCCTTTGTCATTTATAATCTATTGGCGTTGCCTTATGCAGTTGCCTGTGGCCTATTTAATTCACGCCAAGATATCAGAATACGTAAGTTACTAAAGAGATCAAAATAAAATACTGTTTAACTTTTTCATATTGAGTGTTCAAAATATTTAGACTCATTTACCAGTAGTTACTTCCGACTGACGATTTTTATGAATAATGAATAAAAAAGTTATTTAAATAATATAGGAATAGAGGAATAAAAGCAGATCGATTGTTGTTACGGAATAGCTTAGTTATTAGAGTGTTGATGTGTATTTAGACAAATGAATGCTTTTACTTTAAGACAGCAAAATTGTAGTCTAAACTGATTTCACAATAAAATACCGAAAGATAAATGAATTGTAAAATTCTCTCCTATTTTAGCAAGCACGTTGACAGACCTTCCAAGTGTTCCCAGAGAAGGTAATCGAAATTTTTTATTTCGCCGTCTGAAGTGGTGGTGAAAATAACTTCCATTTTTTTAAATTTGCGTTGCAGTTTTAAAGAGTCTTCTTGTAAAGCTACTGCAGGATACATACTCTAGTCGTAAGATAATATGCAAGCTCTTTTTGCGCTTTGATTCAAATGGACTTAAATTTAAAAGATCAAGCAACCAATAATTGACAAATAATAACTTATTACTTTTAGATCAGCGCATGTCTTTGGATGTCGAACAACATATCTTTAGAAATTCACGTAAACTAGGTAAATTTAGTTATGTTGGACTTTAAATGGCAATCCATGGGAAATTTGAATGAGAAATGCAGTTATTTTATTATAAATGGCCTTCTCTTTAAAAAATAGAGCAAGTGAAATGTTAATTTAACAAACGGAGGCATAGATGA